>BGZK01004034.1:0-16781 GCA_005406025.1 Eumeta japonica | reverse complement strand
CAAAGATGGCAGAACAAAATTTTACGTTTAATTACTTCGGCTCCATAGTATGTCAGAAACTTAAATATTCATCGAGACTTGAATATGCTTGTAACAACAGAAATCGCAAGGTCGCAGGAAAATATTTAATTAAACTTGAGTTGCATCCTAATCCCCTTGCACGCAGTATTTTGAACCATCGTGGCTACATTACATTAAAAAGAGGGATACTGCAGCTTTAATCAGCAATTCCACAATAATGTTCCGTAAAAGAGATAATGAAAATTATTATTTCATGTTGATACATTACCATTAATAAATTAAAACAAATACTAAACCTTAGCGTTAAGTCTGATATTGGTCGGGCTTAATTAATTATGTGTAGAATTTAATATTTAAATTGTTAGGCACTTCTTTATTAAAATGACTAAAGTTTAAAATTAAGCTTTAGGTCAATTTAAATATTATATTATTTATAATATTTCGCTCTCCTTCGGATGCATCTTCAGCTCTGAATGTAGATTTAAGATTTTCAAACTTATTGTTAGTTCAATTATGAGGGTTCAATATACAATTAAATTATTAAAGAAACAAAAAGTAATTAGTATCTTGAACTTTTCTATAATTCTTATGCATTTAATTTTTATCCAGTCTTATACATATTCACATTTTACGGTTTTAAACGTGTTTTAGAGCAAATGTTTCAAAAACTAAGCACAACTGTTCCCATAATACCTGTATATAGTTGAGCTGTTTGGGATTGACGTTTTGGTTAATTTATTATTTTATTTAAAATCAATGAAATTAAAAATTTAAAAATAAAATCATCAACGGCATAATACAGCTTTATTAATGATGGGATTACCAACATTGATGACCCTATTCAGGGGCAATAAAAAGTATAAGAAGAAATATAAAAGCTTAGAAGTATAAATATTATATTTGATTAGTTTTGTGAATTTGGTTTTAAATTTATTATTTTGAGTCAAAAGACCATTTATTTGTTTTTTGCTTAGTCTTTCAGCATGTCTATATACCCCCATAAGATATCAATATATGAATTATGGAATTTGGTTTTGTAAATAATTTTTATATGTACATATGTATTTATTTTATTTGATCTTGAGATTTTATGTTGGAAATAATTATTACAGCTTCAGATCTTGTTTTATATAAAAATATATATATAATTTATTTTCGATATTTCGCTAACAATTTGTTAGCATCTTCAGGAAAAATATATAATAAAATTTCAATAACAAAATTTAAAAAATGTTTGGAGTAATAGAAAAATCAAATTATAAACATAAAAAAATTTTTGAATAACAGTAATATTGAATTCTTACAAACAACAAAAATCATAAATAAATTTGTTCTACGACCAACACTTACTCTGTAAAAATAGCAACATGTTTTTGTCGAACCTTAAAATAATGAAATAAAATAAATGTTTATGAAAAACATGTTGATATGTTTCTAATTTAATTTATAAAATTAAAATCTTTTACTAACTAATATCTATGTAATTCTGTGCCAAATTCTCTGTCTGTTTAAAATTTATTCTGTGTGCTATGGTTATTAATAATTTCTAACATGTAACGCTTCTTATAATTATTCTCTCTTCTATTATTGAAACATTTTCAAAATTAGGATAATGATTCAGCCTTGAACAATGAGAAGATAATGCTGTCTTTTGTGAATTAATATCTATATCTGGTCCGATTATGCCCTGGATTCTAGTTTTCAACTTATTCTTTGTTGTACCTACATAAACCTTATCACAATTCTCGTTATATTCCTTTTCAAGAATTTTATAGATTAAATTGAAACATCCCATTTACTAATTTTATCTTTGGTTCTACTAAATAATTTATCTAATGTATTATAATTCTTATATGCTACTCTATACTTCCTTTATCAAATATCTGATTTTGCTAATCTCTATAATCCTGGTATATATGTCAATGACTTTACATCTTTGGTACCCTTACATCTAGTTGTATTCCATATTTATTCCGAAATTAAATGTATAAATTTCAATTCAGCCGGAAAACTGTTATCATTCAATATTTGTCTAATCTTAATAATATTTTTTTATGAAATTCCTCATCACTAATTTTTAAGAACCCTTTCAACGAAAATTTCTAGCTGTGTTCAAAAATAATGTTTCTGTTGTTAAGAAGAAAAAAATTTATTATCCTCCCTGATGCCGTGGTTTCTGATACCAATCAAATACGACTCTATTATTTTCTAATCCAAAACATCTAAATATGGAAGCCTAAATCATGTTCCTTTCCATAGTAAATTTAATATTGGATTAAATCTATTCAAATACGTAAATATATCTTCAATTACTGTATCTGAAATAATACAAAATAAATTATCTACATATTTTGTTATTATCTAAGGTTTAATATTTAAGCATTCAGATATCAGCCAATACTAACCCTGTGCATATCCATATTATTGGAGTAATAGGAGATCCATTGGAGTCCATCTATCTGAGTATATATTTTATTATTATATTGAAATATCTATTATCTTCTACACAAAATTTCAAGATACGTAAAAATAGTCCTTTCTCAATCCTCGTATATTGAGCTATACATCCCACTTCTCTTCTATTATGGTCATTGCTTTAAATCCACTGGCATACTTGGAATAATGAAACTACATAAAAAGAAACAAAGCTTTCATCAGCAAAAGTGAGAGCTGTGAGAGTAACACGTATATTTTTGAGTGCTGTTGATTTTTCTGAATATAAAATATAATTAAACTGTTTAAAGTGTTTTTTTCCGGAAATAATGTGTGCTTAAACATTTGAATTAAAGACAGAACAAAATATATAAATTAAATACAATAATATTACTCTTTAAATTTTTTAATTTTACAAACATTGCATACAATTAAAATCCTTTCAAACGTGCAATTACAAAAATTAAAACAACAATTTACTTGGACACAACAACAAATCTGCAAATCTGTTTAATGCTGAACTTTTTAAAGAATATTACAAACATGCATAATTGATTATAACAACAAATATAAGCTAGTTGTCCATTCGAACTGTTTCTTTCTCATTTAATATTTACATTCTTGCATACATATAAACATTCTCACTTTCAAACAATCACAAGAGATTTTGTTTTTATGCTTTGTTGTCAAATCTGATCAGTTTGTGAAGATTTTTATCCGGTAACTCTGTTTTCTATTTGGATTGTGTCTTGAATAAATAAGAGTTCAATATCATTGCCAAGCAAAATTATAAACTGATTTACGGAGTGTGCAACCTTTTTTTGTTTTGTTTTAACATGGCATGTACAAAGAGTAGTTGCACAATTACTGGAAATGATCGTATGGTATCATGTTGGTTATGTTTAAATCAGTTTCACTTGAAATGTTGCGGTCTGAAGGCACGAGATGCTGATGCTCTTGCTGATACTACTAAAAACCTTCACTGGACATGCTGTAATTGTAAGGATATTGGTATTGAGTTTTATAATATGTTTAGAGATTCTAAGAAGGAATTTGAAAACATTAGCAACGAATTTTTAAAAATACAAAAAAAATTTGCTGAATTTGGTGCTCGGTTTACTGATTACCACAAACTAGAAGGCTTTGTAATGTCCCATCGAAAAACTTCGCCCAAGCGTAAAAGGTCTAATCCATCCTTGGTGGCTTCCCAAAACTTAAGTATTGTAGCTTCAAATACATCTGAATGTTTAACTCCAGCCTCTAATTTACAAACACCAATTACAACGAGTCCTTTAGTTCCTCTTGGCAGTTCTACTACTCCTGCTAATGGATTTACATCACCAATTGTTGAAAATCGTACACCCATCAATACTGTTAATAATATTTATACAATTGAACCCAGCTTGTCACATCAAAACACATCCAAAACCGTACAACCTACTGAAATTCCAATTATGACCACAATTAAACCAAAACCATTAAGAGCTATTCCACGTAATAAAAATAAAAATTTGTTTGTTTCACGCTTATCTTCTGATACAACTGTAGAAGATGTAGTTTTTTATATTAGAAACAAAATTCATACTAATGCTATGGTTTCCGCATACAAATATGTATATGCTCAACCCAGATCAATAGCAAGCTTCAAAATAACTGTCTCAGAGGACCTTTTTGATGATGTGATTGATTCCAGTTTTTGGCCTGAACATACATTTGTAAGAGAATATGTATACAATGATAACCAAAGAAATGTTGCTCGAATTTCAGTACCTGTTTTAAACAACCAAAAAAACTAACTGTTCTTTCTGATCCCTTTACTATAAACTACCAAAATGTACGGGGCATTAATTCGAAATTGTCTTCTTTATATAATAGTAGCTTTGGTTTTAACTGTAGTATAATTATCTTTACTGAAACGTGGCTTAGTGAAAACGTTTTGGATTCTGAAATTTTCTGTGATATGTACCGAGTTTATAGACGAGACCGTGGCTGCAATAGTAAAGGTGGTGGTGTTTTAATAGCCGTTTCCAATCAGCTTTCTTCACAAGCATTAATTGATGGATCTAATTTAGATATAGAGTTTATCGCAGTCATAATTAAATTGAAATATAAAAACATACTGATAAGTTCATCTTATATTCCTCCACAGTCTCCTGAAATAATATATCATAAGCATGCTGAATCTATAAGATTTATGACTAGCACTGCGAACTTGAACGATATTGTAATTGTTGTTGGAGATTTTAACATGCCGTCTGTTTCCTGGAATTTTCGGTAGATGATGGTTTTTATCCCGTCGTTATTATTAACAGTGAGCTCTATTACATGGAGTTTATACATTTACTACTCGATCTTAATCTCTATCAGTTGAATGGAGTACTAAACGACAATCGAAAATTACTTGATTTAGTTTTCGTCAATGATCATTCTAATATCACGGTCCATCGTTGTGATGCAGTATCTTTGCCCGAAGATAGCCACCATCCCACTATTGAAATTAACATTTCTAACTTAAATTCATCTGCTGCAAATAACGTGCCAATAACTACAGCTTTTTGTTTCAAGAAAACAAACTACAATTTACTGAGTGAACTGCTAATGGAAACTGACTGGAATAACATACTTGTGCCAAATAACATGGTTAGCAGCTCTGGGAATTTTGATAGCATAATCGAGTTATTTTACAAAAAAATATATACATTTATGGAGCAATGCATTCCTAAAAAAATTGAATTCAATCGTTCTGGACCACCATGGGGATCAAGGCAATTGTCTTATCTTAAAAATAAAAAAAACAGTTTGTATAAAAGGTATAGAAAGTCTGGATCTAACACTGATTTTGCAAAATATTATTCCGCACGTGCAAAATATAATTTGGTTAATCAATCTTGCTACTATTCGTATTTAAATAGAATTCGTAATAATTTAAAATACGATCCAAAATCCTTTTACAATTTTGTAAACTCCAAACGGCGCTCAATACTATTTCCACCAGTTATGAAATTTAATGGTAGTGAATCAGATGATGACTTAACAATAAGTAATCTGTTTGCAGACTTTTTTTCTACAACTTATTCTAACAAACAATATGATGAAACTTCTTCGTATCCTCATCTTGAATCTTCAAGTCTGGATATACATATTGCACAGTTAGACGAAGAAACTGTATTTAACCACTTACGTAAACTAAAATTTTCATACAAATTTGGGCCAGATGGGATTCCGAGTTCCCTCCTTATTAATTGTGCTGCCGCTTTTGCATCTCCTTTAACATCTATTTTTAACATGTCAATTAACAATGGTTTTTTTCCTACATCTTGGAAGGATTCTTTCATAATTCCTTTATTTAAATCTGGCTGTAAAAGCAACATAGCAAATTATAGAGGTATTGCCAAGCTCAGTGTATTGCCAAAACTTTTGGAAAAAATAATAACTGATCAACTTTGCCATCAAACGTCATCAATTTTATCACCTGTTCAGCATGGTTTTAGAAAAGGCTGCTCAACAATCACTAATCTTTTGCATTTGACAACTGTTGTAAACCGTGGATTTGTTCAACAAAAACAAACAGATGTAATATACACCGACTTCAGCAAAGCCTTTGACAAAGTCAATCATAAACTTCTACTAAAAAAACTCAATTATTTGGGGTTTACTCCTATTTCCTTAAAATGGCTTTCCTCTTACTTGCTAAATAGAAAACAAAAAGTATTATTTAAGAAACATACATCTAAGCCAATATATGTTAATTCTGGTGTGCCACAGGGTAGTCACCTAGGACCATTGCTTTTCACCTTATTTATTAATGACTTACCTAAAGTGATACTGTATTCGAATATCCTAATGTATGCAGACGATGTAAAAATTTTTTTAACATACAATTGCTATGCTGATCATCTATATTTGCAACAGGATTTGGACTCATTGAGTGCTTGGTGTAAAATCAATCTCATGGAACTTAATTATAATAAGTGCAGTAGCATGTGTTTCTTTCGGAGATTACATTTAAATGTAAATTATGTTCTGAATGATCATATATTAGATAAAGTTGATGCAATAACAGATCTTGGAATACTACTTGATGCTAAACTTAATTTTATTCAGCACATCTCATTGACGGTAAGCAGAGCACGTTCGGTCTTGGGATTTATAAAACGCTGGGCAAAAGAGTTTACTGACCCTACATTACAAAACAATTGTATACGTCCCTAGTTAGACCAATTCTGGAATATGGCTCAATATTATGGGATCCGACCTATAATGTTCACATTAACACTGTTGAATCGGTTCAGAAGCAGTTCCTACTTTTCTGTCTCCGTGGTCTACATTGGAATATGCTAAATTTGCCGCCTTATAATAGTAGGCTAGCATTGATAAAATTGCCAACGCTCAAAAGCCGCAGAACTATGTTAAATGTCACTTTTGTTCTTAATCTCGTAAAAGGCAAAGTTTCTACTGATTTCTTGTTAAATAATGTTTGTTTTAATGTTCCAACACGTGCTACACGTAATTTTCTTCCGCTGGCTGTACAAGTCTACAGAGCTAACTACGCCAACTGGGATCCGTTATTAAGAATCTTCTCTCAGTATAACAAGTACTATAAATTCATTGATGTTTCTCAAAGTACTAAATCTGTTAAGAGTAATATTATTTTATATCTTAATAATTAATGTTGTTAATCACTGTTTTTGTTTATAAATACATATATTGTATAATAGTCTGTAAGGATCACAGATCTATAGATTTAGAAATAAAATAAATAAATAAATAAAATTTAAATGGTATCATTATTAAATTGAAGAAACTAATCCCAATTACGAATTGATATGTACTGCTAGAAATAAAGCTAAATTAGAAGATGAAGAAAATAGTAATAAGTAAATTAATTTTGTTTAGAAAATTAATGAAAAATATTTAATATAAAATATTTTATTTATAAATAAAAGGAAAAATAATCAGTGTAACACTTTCAATTAGAAAGAAAAATAAAGAATTGTTTAAAGAGAACAAAAAAAATACTTGCTTCATTCCTGTTTGAATTTTCATGTGCTTACGCGAACCTAAATTTTGAATTTCACAATTTAATGTAATGAGATTTAAAATACCTTCCCGATTTACTTAATAAAATTTTTATTTTGATTAACTTTTTCAAGAAGATCATAATAATTTTAATCATATCATTTATGATAGCCTTCCGCAGATAAAATGCAGAACAGCGGCACGTATCTGCCCTTCATCACAATCTGATAAAACCATGGGCAACATCTGAAATGTCCTTCGTCTCTATCTTCATCTTCTATAACACCGCACTCCTCGTTTTCTTCCAACATATGTAGAAAAAATGATAACATTTCCTGATGTTCATAAAGTTGCAAGCCCTCAAAGTCAGCCAAGAATTTTTCAAGTTTATTTCTTATTGCGCTCATCCTTTGAGTTTTACCTTTTTTAGCCTTCTCGCTCTAAGGTTTTCTTTACTACTACTAATGATTACTTTGAAAATCCTGGTTTTAATCATAAACTGCACGAAGTACATATGTATATATAACATTTTAATTTATGTTTAGCTTTTTCTGCATCCATCTCTTTCTTCACCTAATGTATGTAATATATTTCGGTTTCATGTAGCCTTCTTCCAACATTTAAAGTGAATCTGGTATCAATTCTCAAATAAAT
The DNA here is from genome assembly GCA_005406025.1 of Eumeta japonica. NCBI lineage: Eukaryota > Metazoa > Arthropoda > Insecta > Lepidoptera > Psychidae > Eumeta > Eumeta japonica. The sequence goes on along the minus strand of BGZK01004034.1, from coordinate 8,654 downwards.
TTCAAAGTGTAAAGTTGTCTCTAAAATGGCCATCGCATCAAGTTTACTAAATAAATTTAATTCAGTACAACACTAAAAGTATAATACATATTAAGGATATGGATGATTCTATAAAATACTCCGTATTAAAAGCAAAGCGTGTTACTACAAAATATGGAGTCACAGTTCAGCTTGAGCTGGAAAATAATATATTGTATCTTCCGAATCGCTTCAATGCGCTAACAGATGAGGACATAAAGAATCTTTCAAACGGAAAATTTTGCATTCAAAGAAAGGGTGAACGAAGACTTATTCTTGACACAGAGATGGAAGATTTTGGCTTACAAACGCGCAGTACCCAATTTGGCAATAAGAAAAAATAAAGATTTTCGATTACAAATACATATATATGTATATGTATGTAGATGAATAAAAAACCAAAGTTTTATAATTTTACATCATATGTTGTTTTATTTGTTCTTTTCAGTTACTCTACAAAGGAATTCTAGACATAAGTGCCCACAGTTGAAAGTATTAAAGTTTTGATGTTGAGTGTAGTTATATTTTATATCTGATCCTAGATATTTGATTAGTTCTGATGGAGGTTGCAAATTTCCAAAACTATCGAAATATTCCTTTTGATTGTTGTTTTTATAATATGCCACCCAATGCGTGCCAGATCCTGTTGAGACATCTAAATTAAATATGCCACATTCTTTTCTTCTTGGTCTTTTGGTAGTGAGTCCAACATGAAAACTCCTCTAAAATATGGAATATTTTTTGAAAATTTCTTTATATCAACGTCTGATAGAGGTCTGTCGGGCAGCAGTTTTAACAGTTTTTTGATTGGTTATCGCATACTAGTCCGTAACCATTTTTGTATGGTTTAAGGTAAAGTCCTTTTCCTACTGCAATAGACTCCATTGCTTTATTATGTCTTATTGCCTCCTCAAGTTGCTTCTTTGCATCCTTTGTCGCATTTACAGCTTTAGCAATAGTAGCACCTCCACTGGCTAAGCTTCCAATTGCACCCAGTGCAGTTAGAATAGGAATTATGGGTAAAAATCCACCAATTTTTGGTACATTAATTATTCGTGGTATAATGACTCGCGATTTTTTCCCTTTTAAAGAATTGTTGATAGCCTTACGAGCAATTTTAATGGCTGAGTTAATATCAAGGGGTTTTTCTTTTCTCAAAATATTTGTCGCAGCTTTAATTGAAGTTCTAAAAGGTTTTTTCCCATTTAAAGAACTTTTTCATCTTTCTCCTCTTCTTCTTCTCCACACCCATACCAAATTTTTGTTTGAGTTTCATTGCGTTTGTAACCAAATATGCAAATGATTTTTCTGCGAGACTGCTGTCTTTTGAAACAACTCGTTCCCAAGCCTTATTTTCAAGAACTTTATCAGCCTGATGTCTGATATTCAAATCCTTATTCTTTGAATAGACTATATCGTGATTTTTACAAGCAGCGTCTAGTGAATTGATACCCTGGTCCCCTTGCTTTAAACGTTTTTGAAGTTTTGTTCCAGGTCCGCAATATTGATAACCAGGTAGATGAAGTTCAAAAGGTAAAGAATTTATTGTTTTATCTAACAAACCTTCTCCAACGGTAGTTTTTGGAAGACTAAATGCTTTATTATAAAGTACTACCATATTTGTCTGCTCTATAATAAAAAAGGTGTATATAAAAAGTTTACATCTAGTTTTGAAAATGCGTTTAACTAAACAAGACAAACATATTTTAGTTCGTAATGTTGATTCTTCATCAAATATTACAGCAAAAATAAGACATAGTTCTCTCTTACCGAATTCTATCCGTGCGTTAATTGTTGGTCCATCAAATTGTGGAAAAACTAATATTATGATTAGCCTCTTAGAAAGTCCTAATGGATTAAAATTTGAAAACATCTATTTATACTCAAAATCTCTGTACCAACCAAAATATGAATACTTAAGAAAACTAGTTTCGCCAATTAAAGGAATGGGATATTACACATTTATTGATAATACCTCCGTTATACCCCCTGAGGAAGCTAAGCAAAATTCTGTTATGATATTTGATGACGTTGCATGTGAAAAGCAAAATAATATACGAGCATATTTCTGCATGGGTCGCCATAAGAATGTGGACTCATTTTACTTGTGTCAAACTTATACAAGAATTCCAAAGCACTTAATAAGAGATAATGCCAATGTAATCATAATGTTTAAACAAGATGAGACCAATATGAAGCATGTTTACAGAGATCATGTTGCTAGCGATATGAGCTTTGAAAAGTTTCAACAAATTTGTCGTGAGTGTTGGAAGGATAAATATGGATTTTTGATGATATGTAAAGATAACGAATTAAACAATGGACGCTACAGAAAATTCTTTGACTATTTCATATCAATATAAATTAAACTACACAAAATAAAAATTTTAGTTTTAAAATAAACTTTCATAGTAATACACCTACATTCTTAAATGTGATCCGATATCCAATATCTGATAGTTAATAATTGAACTGCTATCTGATAGCTGATATATACCTGATAGCTACCTGATACCTACCTGATAGCCGATCTGATAGCTGATACCGACGTGATACATAGCTGATATCGACCTGATACATATCTGATACCGACCTGATACAGACCTGATAGCTGATCTGATATCTAATCTGGCAGCTGATCTGATAGCTGATACCCAACCTTATAGCTTGCTTGAGACCTGGTAGCCAAAGATGAATGAAAGGATTCTTAAAGAGCTGGTGACTACAAGAAATGTCTTGAAGAAAAAGCTTCGTAGTATAAAGACTGGTGAAATTGAATCACGAGAACAACTAACAGACACGTTCAAGAATTTTTAAATAACTCAAAGCATGCCGACAGATTGGTCAAAAAGAAGAGAGTGACATGAAAACTGAAGCTAAAGACGATAAAGTATTGATCTTAGAAAGTCCTCAATAAAATTAGAAACTAGTACTCTCAAGAAACTATTTGAAGAAGATACAATAGTTAATCAATCTAGTAGTGCAAGTGGTAGTGATAATGAGGACGAATTTTACTCACAAACTTCAAATACTGAAGATAGTTTTAGCAACTTGTCACTCTTGGAGGTGAGAAATGAATTGGATACTAATTATGGGCCCCATAAAGATTTAAATAATAAATGAAATTCAATAATAGCCACATTGACTTTGATCAGGATAAAATCAAGTTGACGGTTAATATGGGCTCTAGCACCAGAACTTTTCTCTCTCATGTTTCATAAAACTCCAAGAAACTATGATAAATCTGAACTAGAAATATACAAAAAAATTTTAACTAGTACTAATGCATACAGAAGAGACTATAAGCCTGATGGTCAAATCAAAGGAACAAAAGCATACAAATATAAGCATATTATTCAAAAATTATTCAAAGAAGAAAAACAGAAAAAATCACCTGAGTCGGTTTTACATGCACCTAAAGCTAATTATTTGGGTGGCGGAACAATGCAACTCAACCCCCACAAACCGAACTATATATACTGGGATGATCCAAATGAGTTGGTAGATCGACTTCGACTATTGATTGCATCACAGGCTGCAGGTCACAGTAATCATAACAACGAGATTGTCTCGATTATTGAGGAATTGCGTGAAGCAAATATAATAGTATAAAATATTTGTATATAAAGAATGTCTGTTGATAAATTTGGTCACTATCTAAATGATACTAGTAACTTAATTTCATCAAAAAATGCTCCTAAATTGTTGGGCTTTTTTATGGATCCGAACAACAACATTGATGTCCAAAACAAAAGAATCAAAAATGTTGCAAATGCTTTGGAAGAAAACGATTGTGTCAATAAATTGTTTCTGCAAACTGAAATCCAAAAGCAAAAGCAGGAAATAACCCATCATTTAGATGATCTTAATGTTTTATTGCAAAATTTCAATAGAAAAATGGATGAAAAATTATAAATATAAAATCAGTTTTGGACCAGCAAATTGAAGAACTAAGAGAAAAAATTTATAGATTGGAAAACTATGCATATACTTCAATAGCTGATAGTGCATCAACAAGAATAGAACTTGTTAAATTACAAGAACACACCCCAAAATCTATTAAATGTCATTAAAGAGAAATATAGTAAATGAACTTCATAAGCAAGCGAGAAAGGTTTTTGTTCGCCGTAGAGTTGTGATGAAAGGAATAGATGATCTTTGGCAAGCTGATTTAGTTGAAATGGGAAATTATTCAGCAGAAAATAAAAACTATCGGTTTTTGCTGACTGTGATTGATACATTCTCCAAGTTTGCATGGGCAGTACCACTTAAAACAAAAACTGCATTTGAAACAACAAAAGCTATAGAAAATATTTTTCAATTGGGGCGTATACCAAAAAATTTGCAAACAGATGATGGCAAAGAATTCTTTAATAAGCACTTTAAAAAATTAATGGATGACTATAATATTAATCACTACTCAACATATAGCAGCATGAAAGCATCAATTGTAGAAAGATTCAATAGAACTTTAAAAGGAATGATGTGGAAAGAATTCAGCTTTAATGGCTCATATAATTGGATTGATTTGTACAAGGATTTGCTGGATAATTACAATAGAAAAGTTCATCGTACCATCAAAATGCCTCCGATTAAAGTCAACTCGAAAAATGAGAAAAAATTGTTAAATACTGTATACAGTCATTTAAAGATGTATAAAATGTCAAAGTTTAATGCTGGAGATCATGTCCGCATAAGCAAATACAAGCATACTTTTGAAAAAGGCTATACTCCAAATTGGACAACAGAGATTTTTACAATTAAAAAAGTGCAAAATACTTATCCTACAACATATATTTTAGAAGACTATAATGGAAATCCCATTAAGCTAGATTCATCCAGATACATACCTAGTTGAAAAGGTACTTAAAACTAAAGGTGAGAAAGTGTTGGTCAAATGGCTGGGATTTAGTAACAACCACAATTCTTGGATAAGCAAAGACGAAATACTTTAGGTAGAAGAGGAAGAAGAAGCAGAATAATAAAAATGTAATATTAATAATTTGAATTAAAAAATTATTAAATAAATGTATCAAATATTTATATTATAAACCAGTTTTGTATTAGACTTTATTTATTTGCAATCAAACACTCATAATGTCAGTAACGCTTACCTTTAAGCTCTATTGACTTAAACTGACTGATTTTCATTCATATAATAGCATACCGAATGTTGATGTATATAACAACATGTTTCATATAGGTGAACTTGCAATTGAAATACCAATTGGATCATATGAATTAAATGACATAGTTGATTATATAACGGAGCAATACAAACGGTTCAGACCAGAAAATAAAATTTATATAGAAGCTAATAACAATACAATGCAAGTAAAAGTAAACAGCTCCAAAGAACCAATATATTTTAACATGGAAAATACAATCGGTAAACTTTTAGGATTTAATAACAAAGTCTTGGAGCCAAACAGAGATCATTATTCTGATTTACCTGTAAATATTTTTAAGGTCAATCTCTTGCGAATTGAAAGTAGCATTGCTGTTAATACTTATATGAATAATGCCAAAGCTCATACACTACACGAGTTTCCGATAAATGTTCCTCCAGGATATAAAATAGTTGAAATTCCTAAAAATCTCATTTATTTACCTGTGAACTCCAGAGAGATAAGTTCACTAGCTCTACGCGTGGTAGATCAAAACGACGACTTAATTAATTTCCGGGGAGAAGAAATAACTATTCGAATACATTTGAGGCCAACAAAATAATGATAATATACAATACAAGTGCATCATACAATAAGAAAGCATACAATACAAAAAATATATTAGAACCTAAACATCCACTAAAGAGATCAGTTCATCGAAAGAATCTTACAAAAGCAAATAAAAATTTTCTCAAGTCTTTAAATTTGAAATTAAAATCAAAATGAGTTCAATAATAAATGTTTTGGAGAAACCATTATCTGATGAAAACATCATCAAGAAGGACTACCATACATACATCCCATACTTACAGTCTTACAATAATAACGATGAAATTCGAATCTCAATACAAAATCAAGATTTGTATGTATTACCTGGCGAAAGTTATTTATATGTGGAAGGATTTGTTGCAGATGAGAAAACTTTAAAGCCCACATCCAACTTTAAATTAAGAAACAACTTTGTTGCATATCTATTTGATGAAATTCGTTATGAACTTAATGGTACTGAAATTGATCATACAAGATATTTGGGTGCAACCAGCACTATAAAAAATTTTGTTTCTTTGTCACCAACTGAAAGTATTGTGATGAAAATGCTGGTTGGAACAAAATTTATGATGTGAATCTTGAAAATGGATATTTTAATTTCTATGTACCTCTTAAAATGCTTTTGGGATTTGCTGAAGACTACAATAAAATTATTCTAAATAGTAAACATGAGCTGATACTTTTGTAATAAAATGATGAAGGTCTTGTGTTATCAGACAATTCTACTGAAAAGCAAAACTTGTAGTTTCACTCATTTCATGGAGAATTCCACATGTTCAATTATCTGATCTTAGTAAATTGAATATGATTAAAATACTTAATAATGGTGCTTCAATACCTATAGTTTCGCAGTTGGGATTGTCATATTAATCCACAGCTCAATACGGGTAATAGTCACATATGGAACGTTAAGTTGGCTGCAAATAGAGAACGCCCTCGTTTTGTATTGATTGCTTTTCAGCGAGACAACAAATTTGTTCATTGTAACCTCACCAATTTAAAAGTTCATTTGAATTCTGTGTCTTATCCATATGATGATCTTAATTTAAAATTTGAGCACGAGCAGCGTAACTTCTACTAAAGGAGCCCCAACCTCTTTTAACTGCCCAGAATTCAAAAATAATGCACCGATAATTGTAGTAGATGTCAGTCATCAAAACGAGTCACTCAATACCGGACCCATTGATATAAAACTTGAATTTGAAACAGCTACAAATATTCCTGCAAAGACAGCTGCTTATTGCATTCTAATGCATGATCGCATATATATATACCTATAAGAGGACAAGTTCGCAAAGTATTATAAATCAAGTGATATGGAAAACAATACAGTTTTTATAGATTTGCAGGGCTTCAAAAGCAATTTAAATGATTTCATCGCAAAAGAGGTAGCTATCGTTTTCAATAACAACGAGTACATTAATTAAAGAGAAGCTAATTGGTTGACAAAAAACTATCATCATATAAATTGGAATTATGGATCAGTATCATATCAAAGCGTTTGCGAATTTCTAAAACCTAATACAAGACATTCAATTGTATATACCAAAGGTGAAGAAAAGAAGAAATGGTTAGAGCGCATGATTGATCAAACAATTTTCAACATTGAGGATATTGGATGCATTAACTTTAAGAAAATAGAAAATAGAAAATAAATATTCTGAATATATTTATTGCAATTATCATTCACATGGCGTTTGTGCCTTGAGAAATGCTTTTTTAATTTGTAAAGAAATATCAGTTTTAAAATAATTTTATTATGTACTATGTATTTAAACTTATTCTAAATAAAAATTTAATATGAAACAAAAATCAATGTTTTATTATTTACTGTTTCCAATCGCCTACTTAAAAGTAAGAACGCATGTCTTTACATACATATATGTACAGATATATTTGTCACATTGAATTGTTTCAAGTATCAATCAACCCAAAAGGCAAAAATAAGCCACAACCGTCGCGACGGTCAATTTGCCCACCAGACCAAACGCCATTCAGAACATTTCACACAGAAGTATAATCAAAAAAAATTATAAATTATTTAATGTAAACATAGAAAATAAAATTGAAAGAATTGATTAAAGTTCTTCAAGCCACCAAATTAAAACCAAGCAATCAGCAACCATTAAGAAAGCGAAAAATTTATTACAAACAAACAAAAATTCATGCAGGAGTTGTATCCAAGATTCAATACAATTCCAAGCAAATGAAGGCGATCGAGTTTAAATAAACACAAAAATATTATAAAAAAAATCTAAGTGCTACAATCGTCCCCAAGAAGGCAATCACAAAATAAAAGACCAACAACTCAAGTATGCAGATCAACTGAAAAGTATTAGGGCATTTCATTTTCTTAACTCGTAAAATATGATATGTATTCTGCTGGTAAAAAGATTGTTTTTAAATATCATAGAAACATCCACACACAATTGTATGGACGGTTGCACGGAAATCTCCACGCTGGACAGACATACACAATTCACATGGACAGACAAAATTTCATGGAGATCGAAGAAAATTTTCATAGTGGACAGACATACACACTTCTCATGGACAGACAAAATTTCATAGAGATCAAGAAAGTTTTCATGGTGGACAGACATACACACTTCATGGACAGACAAAATTTCATAGAGATCGAAGAAAGTTTCATGGGGACAGACATACACTTCTCATGGACAGACAGATATTCATAGAGATCATTGAAAATTTCGATGGTGGACAGACATACAAATTTCTCATGGACAGACAGAAATTATAGAGATCAAAAATCTCAACAACACTGTGAGCCTCCTTATACCGTGGGAAAAATCCACAGATATACACCACACACGCTGTGTATTCCCATCTGTTTGTTTATTTAGCAATTAAAATTTAAAATTTTCATGTTTAATTACCGAAATTTGAGAATTTTAATTA
>BGZK01004033.1:0-16791 GCA_005406025.1 Eumeta japonica | reverse complement strand
TTTGTCACAGTCTGGCCCATAATCAAAGCTGACTATTTTGTGGTTTAAAATTTCAATTGTAAAAATTTAAATCATTTATATATTTACTTAATAGAAAAGAAAACATAATTAGCAACTCTTTCCAGTATATCATGCATTATATCTACACCGAACTGGTTAATAAATTAAAAGTTGCAACAGACAACACACATTTTTCTTTTATACCCTGTTAGTGAAGAATTGTTCATAGCTAATTGTGATTCCTATATTTCAGAATTACGAAGTATTTTCATAACAATGTCTTTTAATATTTCTTTTGATACATTACATACACGACAAGGAAAATTGGATGAAAAAGCTTCATTAAAACCAGTAATTGTATGAATACCAAGGTTATCTCCTATAATAAGAGCAAGTTTAAAGAATAATTTCCCTTTGAATGAGGAAGTAATTATATCTATACCTTCTGTCCATAAAAAGTTGAATTCTTCTATGAGTGGTATAAATATACAAACGTACAGATGTATGTGGTTCTTTAAGGAACATCAGATAGTATTATACAATATTCATGAGTGTTCAAAATTGAAGATAATGAAATATCATTTGTTGATGTGCTTATAACATCTCCTATGTTGAGTACATTCTGCTGAAAAACAAATTAAATGTTCATTTTCTAAAAATACAGGCATTTCAAGCAACTTTTAGACAGCACAAGAATTCATTTTGCACATTAGGTAAATTCAAAAATTAAGTAAACGTAAAAGCAGTAGGCACAACTTAAAAATGACAATAAATAATGAGAATCCCGGTTAGAAGCAAAATTTTCAACATGAACATTTCAGAACATGGAAGTTACTTTTGTTGTCATTGCCTTAGTTCCCAAAGCACAGAATTTATTAATAGTTTAAGACCATAAAAGTATGTACAAATGTGGACATTATTAGTGTTTGTATTTACCTCTTGTTCTTCTGTTGGAAATGCCTTATCAATAATTTGTTTTAATTGCTTGATTCCTGCAATTAATTTAACACGATGTCCTAATATAGGTATCAATTCTTTAATATCTTCTTGAGACAGCAGCTGTAACATGTTAATATCTTTAATTTTTTGTTCTGAAACATATTAAGTATATCCCTTTTTTGAATTGAACAATAATTTAATTAAAGGAGTTTAGTTCCTAGGATATTTGATTGAAATCCATTTCTTTTTAAAATATAATTTTGCTGTTTATATGAATAAATCTAAAAACCTCAGATCATATACCTAGACGATTATCATAAATTAAAAATGGATAAGTATTTTAAAGAGTGAAACAAACATACTTATGATTTAAGTTCTTATCTGTACTTTGTAGTTTTAATTGTTATAAACTTGTAATATAAATTCCTAAACCAGTATATATATATTTAACTGTTTTATGAAAAGTATATATTATAGTACCTATCAAGAGTTGTATTGTACTCACTTATATTCCAGAAACCAAAGCGAAACTGTAAAGTATTAGTTATGAAATTATTGATAATTAAATTTTAAAAGCTTAGTAACGGTAAAAGGTAATTCTAGTGACGATCATGAAAATTGTAAAACGCATAATAATCTAATATAAATAGAACACCTACCTTTAAATTTTTCCACGTACATGGCCAGACCCACGAACAGAGATAATCTTCAAGTGTTTTCCGTCCATAGATTGTTATTTATTCTTGTAGGTTTTTATAGATAATCAATAATAATTGTTGATCACTGGCCAGTTTGCGCCTAATATTTATATTTTTCCAGAGAATTGACTAACAAACTTACCAAAAACTTATCTAAAATTGAACAGTACCCCATCACAGATTACATTTAATAAATTCGGTGAGATACCACGACTTTAAACAGTCTATTAGATAAAAACACAGATTTATAATTATGACCACAGGTTAAGAGAAAATTTGAACAGACTTAAAATTCAATGAAAAAATAGCGGTTTCGATTGAAATGAAACTGCGAGCAAACTGATTGTGCACTGGTACAACGGAATGTTTATAAAAACATTTAGGATTTATTATATGGTGTAAAAAGTAAATAGAAAACTATTAAATTCAATACAAGTAAACCACCATTCATTCACACGTCAGTTAACTACAAAATATCGGGACAAACTGGTAAATTTTATTACAACTTATTTTACATTATGCTGAAGTTTGCTAAAAAGTACGCTAACTAACTTGTAAGTTCTTATAAAAAACTACGTACTTTAAAGGAAATTTGGCTGCATTAGCTATTAGTTTCACTAAAAACGAATACTTTAAGCAAAGTTTCGTTTTGTTTAGACGAACTAGTAAAGAATTAGTTAATATACAAATTAACTATCTTTATAAATAGGCAAACCAACTGATTCAAAATAGACAAACATTGACAAGTTTGTATATTTTTAAATAAGTCGAGCTGTATTGGCTGGAGTATACGAACTTTTAGGCAAACAAACACGTGTTTGTTAACTCTTAACAAACTATGCTTATGAATAAACAAATCATGTCATTGATGAGATAAATGTGGGCAAAAGTTGGCATATTTTCAAGCAAGATTATTTTCATTAGGTGGAATGTGTTAACTTTAAGCAAATCAATTTAGTACTTGTTAATTTAAAAAAACTGTGTTTGATGATAGATGACACCAATTGATTTAAAAGAAAATAATAATATTGAATATTAAAAATTACAAACAAATAGAAATTACTTAAAAGCAGACAAATTATTTCTTTGGAAATATATAATAATATAGATCTTTGAATAGATCGTTATCAAAAGGAGTGTAGTAGCATATCGTTTTTCTTTCATTTTAATAACGTTAGAGCTTTGATTCAGAAGAAGCCATATCCAGCAGTTAATATTGAATTGTATACGAGTACATGTGATGAAAAAACAAATATAATGTTCATGAAAATACATACTCGAAATCAGTCGCTTTTAACAACATAATACTCCTTAGAATTTGAACTTGCATTCTAACTCAATTCCATATGGAATTTTAAAACCGCTTAGGTATAATTATTAAAAAAACAATTTGCTACAAAATAGCTAATCCCTTTTACAAGGTATAGCTAATAAAATAAAAGTTTGTTTAAAAGATTCATAATATTTAGCTAAAAATATTAAGGTAACAGAGCTAAACAGTTACGTTCCTATTCATCAAAAGTTTAGCTAGTGCAGCTAATCAAGTTTTGTTACCGAGCTTTTACTGATAGTAAATAAACCAGTTTGTTTAAAAGTAAATAAAGTTTTACAAAAAATAAAGAAAATTTGTGTAAAATGGGGCTAGCTAAACAATTGAGCTAAATTATTTTTTTCAGTGCGGCCCGCCGAACATGGCGGTCCAAATACGTGTATAGCGCGCTTACGTAGATATACTATAGAGTCGTCGTTTGTCAGATCACTGATATACTGACGTATTAGTATTTTTTAAGAGAAATCCAATCATATTTAGATTCAATTCAATTCATACTATACAGCTTGTCAAACTTGCTGACCCGAATATGTGTATGGTATGCTTTATACGCAGTCACCGTTAGTCGACGAGATACTTAATAGATTGACATTTTATTAGTGTTTTTTAAAGCGATTCAGTAAAACCAGTGCCACCTGTAAAAATGATCGTCTTATACGGTAATAAAACAAATTAGATTTGTATTTAGCCGCTCTTTTAAAACAGTTGACTTAGTCGTACTTAACATATCATAGAGCCGTCTAATAAAAAGTGACTTTTACAATGAATTTTGACTTTAGAACCAACTTGCGAAAATGACTTGTCGAAAATGATTTTGAAAAGAACTTGTCGAGGAATTGCTTAAGGATTTAAATTGAAACAAAAAAACGATCAAGCGCGACTCAGGTCCGCAAACTGCGCGTTCTCTAACATATTAAAATATTTGTGTCACGTTTCCAATATATATTATAATTGAAATAAATGTATTATCTTTTCATTCAGTTTGGGATACTGAGCATGAGCACACAATTTTTGCTAGTTTTAATTATTTGTTATTTTTTTAAGACTTTGGACTACAATTACAAGATGCCTTGTAAGTATTATCATTTTTATGAAAAAGCCAACACAAAAAACTTCAATCAATTCAGTTTTTTGTGGCAATCATCATAAGTTCTTATATTTAGTTTTTATCATTATTATTTGTTGGGATATCCGCCATGGTAATACTCATTTTATGAAAATTTTAGCTGACCATCTATTATTGTTCGAAAGATAGTGTTTAAGCAATAGGATAGAAAGACAGACAGATGGGCTTAGTCAGTCTTACGTATGAAACCCTACAAACTAGCTATAACATTGGTCACATATGTGATAGAATCTTCAATTTTAATTTCAAATAATAATATAATTACTCAAATATTTTTTTGGACCAACAATAAGGTTTCAATTATTCGGTAATAAGTCAGGCATAGATAAAATAAAGAAAAAACTATTTAAACAATCACTTAACGGACGCTTTACGTGATACGTAATTCAGTGGTAAATAAAATCAAACTTTACAATCATGAAGTTAAAATTAAATTGTAAAATATCGACTCACCGTCTATCAAAGAGAAACATTCCTTATTTGGCACATAGGTGTCGCCGTTGACGCTCGGATGCGTTATTTGCGTCATGCCCGGCCTGTATTTAAACTTCTCACAGGCGTCGATGTCTTGTCTTTTCCTTCTGCGCTTGTTCAAAGAACTGTCGCTCTCCAAGCTCCTGTTGAAATATCTCATTCCTTCGACTCCTACTCTCTTCATCACATGGTTGACCGAGCGGTCGGTAGTCTTCGTCGTCTTCTCGCTGATAACACGGTCTTTACGACCATCAGCGTTGTCTGCAGTATATACAGGGTGATACAGGTTCTTCACTGTATGAGCATTTTCAATCATCCTAGTAGGAACGTCACGGCGCTGACCGTGGTGTTCCGTCGTATAAGCCATGGCTTCGCGTTTCGCTGCACCTGTTACGGACTTCAGTTCGAGCTCAGCATCATGACCGGCGATCTCTGACAGCGGACCGAAGATTGAAAACGCTGCAACAAAAGAGATGGAAACGTTATTTATGTCGACTTTATTTGACTACATATACGTCTATTTATTTAGTCCAATAAAATCTCCAACTAAACATGATCTCACCAGTTTTGGCGCAATATGTAAAAATACGTTCATAATTACATAAATAGTGATAATATAAAAGGAAATTTCAATTCAAATTGACAGGAAAGGGATGAAAAAAATAAAAAAGGGTTGAAAAACGCGTTTTTCTCAAAATAACTCGATAACGGTGAAAAATGTAAAAAAGTTTCAAATGAAACTTGTAGGAAAAATAATTCTACACAAAAAAGGTCCTCTTCAATTATCTGCTTTAGTTTCGTTGCAAATAATTATGCAAACAATAATGCGCGCTGCGTGATACAGGGCCGTAATAATTTGAACAATTTATTATAGTTCACAACGAAACAAATTTGTTTTTAATTATTTGCAACGAAACTAAAGCAGACAATAAAAATTGAAAAGAACCTTTTTTATGTAGAATTTTTTTTCCTACAACTTTTATTTGAAACTTTTTTTTATATTTCTCATCGTTATCGAGTTATTTGGAAAAAAAACCGCGTTTTTCAACCCTTTCTTTATGTTTTTCATCCCTTCCCCGTCAATTTGAATTAAAATTTCTTTTATATTTCATTATTTATGTAATTACGAATATATCTTTACATATTGCGCCGAAACTGGTGAGATTATGTTTAATTGGAGATTTTATTGGACTAATTTATGTATATCGGCAATTGTATGTATATACAATAGCAATACACATAAGCATGTGTTATTATTGCATTCGAGTTCAGTTGCCGCATGGCGAAATGCATCACAATTTCAACAGAACATAAGTCTTCGCTTTCGTCGTATTGCCGATGTTAATATGACCATCAGTTCTGATCCTACCTGATGCACTACCACGTAATCATGTTTTCCAATGACAAAAATAGTGTACCTAGAGCCGGATAGCGGTGTCTGGCGCAATTAGATAGCTTTAGCAGAAGCGAACCCTTCCTTTTTAAATTTTCAAGTAAAAACACTAATTTCCTTCTCAACTTTCGAACATAATTACCCTGTAAATCACGATAAACAACTATGGAATTGTCGCGGTAAAAGAAAATAAACCACTCGAGAAGTTAAGTGCCTTGATTGGATTTATTTCTGTTCAATTCCCTGTTGTGGCGTTTCTGAAATTAACTTTCACAACTTTCGCCCTCTAGCGGCCGCTAAGCGTTTCTCCTCTATTTTTTTCTCCTTCTTCTGTTTTGTGGTAACTCGTTTCTAGCTTGCGAGAATATTTATTCGAAATAATGAATGTTATTTTCTGTATTTTACGTTTTACGATATACTTTCTTTTACCTTCGTTGACGCTAAAAGTCAAAGTTAGTTTTTTATGTTATTCCTTGGTCAGTAAAACTAGATTTTCATTTGTTATTTTTTGTGTCGATCATACAAATAGAATTTTTCATGTATTTTTTTCGACGCAAATTAATAAATCTAAGCAGTGAGTCGTCAATTTTATTTGATTTTTTTTCATTCGTTAATAAAAAATAGTTTTTACATTCTTTATACACAATTTTAACAATTTAAAACAAGATTGACAATTTTAATATGATAGCTGTGACAGGTAAGTTTCATTTCAATTCATAAAGGTATTTTTAATAAATACAATTATTTAATTTTTTCATTAGTTCAGAAAACCCATTACACAAAAAACCATGCAACAATATCAGCCAAGTGCAAATCAGAGTCTGTTATCAGATCATATATCAATCACAAGTCTGTGATTATTGTTTGAGAATTAGGTATGTAGGAATCAATAAAAAAATTACAAATTTATTTACCTTCAACGAAAAAACAAAATGCTTTACACATTTTCATTTTTTTTCTTACGTATATGTGATATTTTGTGATTACGATTCAATTTAATTTTTTTAATTTGGGATCAATTGAGATGACGCAGAAAATGGGTTCAGTACATTTTTGGGTATAAGTCAAAAAAACTATACATAAGTATGTTCTATCATTTTAGACTTCCCACGCTTAACTCGAATCTCCTAATCATCAAAAAAATGAATGTGGTGAAAAAGTTCCATTTTTTTTTTTTATTAATCATCGAAATAAATATCTTGCCGTCATAAATATTAAACAACCAACTAACGACCCGCAACGACAATACACGTCGCTTGTTCAGGAGCGGCGGTTCATGTTGGTAGTTTTTATTCGAGCGCCCCCCTACCCAGTTGTAAAACTACGGGTAAAGTGTAAAGTGAACGATGAATAAATTAGCGGAGCCCCGGGCCGGGTCCCCGGGGGGCCCTCTCAGACGCCGCCGCCCGCCGCCGTCCGGCCCGGGACTCGACTGGCCGTCTCGCCGGCGCCGAGCGAAGGGTTCCGGATGGGAGCTAAAATGCAGCCGCTCTTCGGCGATTCCGTTCTGGCTCGACAGCCCGCGATAAAAGAGATCGAAGTGGATGGACGTCAAGAAAATCTGTAATGTTGTTAGATATCGTCTTATACGTCAGTTCTACGTCAAAATTGACGCCGCACCTTGTAGGCATCCGACCGAGGATCGTATCCGTTCGTGATGCGCACGCACGTCAATGAATGACGTGACGATGTTACGTTGATTCTCAGTTCTCGCGGTGGCGGCGTCGTCTACTTTCACATCGGCAATCCTTCGTTAGCGAAATCTTTGCTGTTTCTGTTAAAGGATACAGAAACCCTTTCTATCCACGCCGATTTATTACCTAGGAAATGAAACAGGCCCTTGACGGCTCTTTTCGTGACTTCCCTTAAAATTTACTACAAGAAAGGACAATTTAAAAAAGGAATTCTGACTGTAAAACTGGTTGGTAAAAGTGACTTTTTGTTAAAAAAATATTTAAAAGGGGACGATAGAAGAGGTGTTAAACACATTTTAAAAATGAATGTACTTAGTTCCATGATTTAATTTTTATAATTTAATTTAGTTTTCAAATTCCTAGTTTGACTGACAAAAGCGACTTTATATGTCTACTACACAATAAATAAATTTGTTTTTGTGCGCTTTTGCACCGTCTTCAGAGTCTAACAGAGAGATGTATTCTTATCCTGGTTGAATCAGAAGGGATTCCATTTGTCTTTCCGGACAACGTAAAAATGAGTGATTCTACCACGCGACGAAACACTAATCGACGAAAGAACCCACATAGGTCCAGTATCGAGATCGGACCGTGGAAGAACCAGAAGCGGCGATGGAATAAGTTTCAGATCTGAAGCGAGATCGATTGATTATACCGACGCGCGAGAACCTGCGCACACGTCACACTCGGCCCGCTATATTATGAGGTGGAGTTTTGTTTGTGGGATCGGGGAAGGAGACGAAAGGAAAATCCATCGCTGGGTCGATTTCTCGGTGAGCGTTCATCGAATCACCGATCGTCGGACGTGACGCGTTACGAGGGACTTACGATCAACGACACCCATCGAACCGGCGGAGGATGGATGCGGATTTTATAAGACTCGCCGAAAGTTACGTTTTGTTATTGGCGCGGGAGGGGTGGCGACGGTCACAATTCCCCGTCCCTCTGACGTACGACGAAAGTGCCGTCTTTGGTCTGTACCCATCGGAAGATCAGTTATCACAGAAAAACCACCGGCGTCAACTCTCGAACAAAATTCCGGATTCGGATCTGATTAGCCCGCATATTTTCTTCCACTTGAAATGCTAGGGAACGAGAAAAGAAGTGCAAATAAGAATGGTCGAGTAGAGAAGAAAATCGAGTCTTCCTGCAAACGAATTCTAGAATTGTAACGGATCGACTTGGAAACAAAATGCGATGTGATTTAAGATTTGAGCTTAAGATATATTTTAAGTATAGTTTCGAACTGTACTTAAAACGTATCGTTTCAACGCGGTTTTTCCCACATTTGTAGCAAATTAATCTTGTTCTTTGTATGTAAAAATATGCAGCCTTATGTAATTGATACAACTGTAACTCCTAGTTTCGCGTCCGCCGTTTCGCTCACGTGGACAAAGAATCGATTATATCGATCGATATTGGTGTCGATCTCGATTGCGGTCTTCATTTTATATTTTAGCTTCATTGAAAGTATTCTTTATCATATTCCTAGAGATGGTCCATCATAGTGACACATTTTGTTACAATCTGTTCAGCCGTTTCAAAAATTAGCCCGGACAAGCAGACATACAGACACTCATTGTAGGTATAGAAAAATAGTACACGGCAGTTATCATATAACGGACATGGCGAATCGGATGTCGCAAGCCGTGAAATGAGTTCAAGTTGCGCCAACGGAACTCATTGTTAAATTATGTTAATTGGTTTAGGTTGCCTCGACACGGGCTAGATTCAAGCGAATGCAAATATACGTGTACATAATTCAAGCGAGATATTTGTACAAACTAAGCTCAACGGCTTAACGAAAAGCGAATGTTAATTCGGACTAGGGATCCGTTAAAACAACATGCGGACCTCCGAACGCGCCGCCGCCGCTCTCGTCCGGGATTGCCCTCGGGCGTTGTTTAAGCGTAGACACTAATTATGGTGGGGAACTATCTTTATTTTCCATAGAGCACTTCCACGTAGACTACCGGCGTGTTATCGTCGTGGCTTCGTTCGAGAATGTTTCACGTCGGTAAGAGAAATGTTGCGAAACAACAAAAATATGAGTTTGCAGTATCGTACATGTGATAGGTGGAGCACACTACAAGTTTCTGAAACTGGCCACTTCCATAAACAATATTTAAAAAGTAGTTACTGTATTTGAAAATGGAACTCTTTGGTTGTAGAATACGGTTTGTTTCGTATAACTGTCAATTGTTTTACATGATGCCGCCATTTTATAAATTGCGAGTCTTCATTACTATAGATTCAAGTTGTGAAAATTTTCGTACTATGATCTTCTAAGATTTTAAGTGTACTTTGACAGCTCAGCAGAGCCTCGCTCGACTTCAAACTATTTTTGGCGATGAAGCACCATGCGAGAGATTATTTATAACTGGTTTGCAGAATTCAAGCGCGGTCGTGTCAATCTCAGTGACGAATTTCGTGATGATCGCCCGTCCACCGCCGTTAATAAAAAGAATATCCATGCTGTACGCCGTATGATAAAAACAGACAAGCATATGACCTACCATGAGATTTGGGCATTCCTAAACATAGATATGAGCCAAATAAAATCAATCCTATACAAACCATTTAAGCATGAAAAAGCCGTGCTCGCGGCGGATCCCACACAATTTGACTGAGGCTCAAAAAACGGACCGCGTCACTTGCTGCATTGGCATGCTTACCAGGTTAAAGCAAGGGGCGTCAAATTTTGTATAAGACATAACAATAGATGAAGAAACATAGATTTATTGTTATAACTCCAAAACAATGTAGTAATCGACCGTGTGGGTCTGTTGAAATGAGCCGCAACCAACCAAAGTGGCGCACAAGCGAAGCACCTCTAGAGTTTAGAGGTGCTTAAGTAGCAATCATCCGTCTAGATTCTAGACGAATGATTGCTAATTATTTTGATAAAACTGGATATGTGGCTTCTGTAGCTTTGGAGAATTGTCGTACCGTGAATAATGTTTGGTACACGACCATTTGTTTGCCGTAAGTTATTGACCAATTCCGTAAAAATAACCGTAAACGTCGTATCATCTTGCACCAGTTCAGACAACGCCAGTTCTCACACGGCCAGACAGATGAATACATTTTTGAAGGAGAAAAACGTAGAACTTATGAGCAATTTTGAATTTTGTCCCGACCTGGCACCTTGTAACTTTTTTGTTTGAAAAAATTAAGAGGCAATTACGCGGTCAACTATTTTCATTACCAGAAAAGGCTGTCGAAGAGTATGAAAAACATGTTTCCAAGGTCACCATAAAGGAGTGGCATAAATAATTTGAAAATTGGTTTATTCATATGCATTTATGCTAACGGAGAATGTTTTGAGAAACATTAAATTCATTTTTGAACATTTATAGTAATTTTTTTTCATTAATTCCAGTATTTTTTAGTACGCCCCATGTAGAAGTGAAACTTATTATATAAATTACTCTTTATGTTTGTCATCAAACAAAGCAGATGAAAAACGTAAAAAAAAAACGAAAATAATAACAAAATATAATCATAAACATTAATTAGACAACGCGCGGTACCTCAGTTGCACATACGAGTGTATTGCGTCTAACAGTAATACGCAATACAAAGCAATACAATAAGGCAGTATCTTATTCTATTGATTTCTATCGTGTATACGTAGTTTTGTTTTGCTCCAATTCTGTGCGTCGGAATGTGTAGTCCCCTTTTACCACCCCTCTATGTTATATATTTCTTCTCTCTCTTGTAACGAAACGCGCCTAAACGTGACGCTTCCTTAAAATTTCAATTCTCGTCCAATATAGTACATCGAGTCGCCGCCTAAAAAAATTCCCTTCGATGATATTTCTTCATGGGATAAAATTTAAATAGAACTATATGAAATCGGGTATTAGACAATTTTATTTACAATTTTAATTAAAACTTTGCTTGGGAAATGTGACAATGAAATTATTAAATATGATATAATGCTTTAAATTGCTGGCTGGATGGTGAGGTAGAAATGAATAGACAATTATTCACTCTAAGCAGAAGTCGTTTAATTGCTGTACGTGTTCCAGCTAGAATCTGGAATGAGACGCGCGATCTCGTTTCGGAGAAGCCAATCACAGGCGAGTACGTGTGACAAGCTGTCATTGCCCGTGATTTGAGAGCGAACCAATCACGGACAAATGCGAAGAAGTGATCACAGTGTCCACTAAAGTGATACCTGTAAAACACTTGAAAATCTTTCCACTGTGCGAAAGGCATAACAATGGTATCTATAAAAAAATGATCATATATAGTACGAGGCTCTGCCGCAGTGAAGTTAGTCACGAAGGCGTTGCGATGGCGTAAAATAGAAATGCGGAGGAGAAGAAGGAAGGGTCGGGTTGCGTAATACCTGCGCAGTACATCATTCGCAGGCAATTCAGAGCGGCAGAGTTTCGTGCTTTGTACCGTACTCTGATAGACCAGCAGGCTATTCAGAACGGCAGAGTTTTGTGCGTAGCACTGTACTCGCACGATAGACCATGATATAT
Source organism: Eumeta japonica (assembly GCA_005406025.1). Lineage (NCBI taxonomy): Eukaryota > Metazoa > Arthropoda > Insecta > Lepidoptera > Psychidae > Eumeta > Eumeta japonica. Next base: position 4,641 of record BGZK01004033.1, on the reverse strand, counting down.
TCTCTTTACATAAAATAAAAACAATTTTTAACTTCCCGCTATAAATTTCCCGAGTGACGTCACCGAGTGATGCGTGCGTGCGTGTTCAAGAGATACTGATGAAAATGTTTCTTTTCAAAGTGATTTTTATTCATATTTGTTAAACAACTCTAAATTCTAAATAGTAAATTCTAAATTTTAACTGTTTCTTTTTTTAAGCAACTATGTTGATCGCCGTAAGCTGCATCAAAATATTTTGGTTCATTTGAGAACTGTCGTTAACGAAATATGCGAAAAAAAAGGTTTTTTTTTTTTTCAAAAAAACATGTGAAATTTTTGACGAATTGATTTTGGTACTCAATCATTTTCTGTTTAAATAACCGAGTCGGATGCCATAAAGTAGATCAAACGATCAAACGACGTGTCCCAAAGACATTGTAGTTGAAAAATCACAAAAAAGTTAAATTTTAATACATATCTCTAATAATAAATAATAGAACTGAATACGTATTAGATCTATATTTTGAAGTTTGAAGAGCTTGAAAAACCATTATAATCGACATTTTAAGCGTAATCAGCTCAATAATTTATTTCTCCTTTATTTTTAGCCCTTTGACCTCGAAAGTAGTCAGAAGTTTCAGGGATAGTCTGAAGGGACAATCTTTTTGCAATTTTTTTTTATTTATATTAATTTTTTTATCTATATATGAAATAAAGCGATTTATTATTTGTTCGGGCAATTCGATCTCGAATTCTAGAATTCGTTTTTAATTTTAATTTTATCGAGCTAATTTTAAAAATCAATTTATTAGCCTATTGTCGATTTATCGTCAAATAAACACTCGAGTTAGAAGTTTAAATTCTTTTATTTATTGCTGTATTCACCAAGTAGTTTTCCTTTATGTCATTAAAATAATGGGTTTTACGTATTCTGGTATTAAACTATAAAAGTTTAATTCGGCCAGCGAGTGTAAAGTCGTAAATAAAGTGCTACGAAACGTAAACGAAAAACAATTGATTAAAACTTAAACAACAAAATATTTGCATGTTCTACTAGCTCACGCCTAGCGAAGCAGGAGCGTAAACAGGCTAAGAAGTATGCAAACTACCGTTTTGCACGTTGTAATAATAAAGGCATTGGATATTCTACAAAGAACGTACAGTGTGGAAATTTCTCTGCCTACCCTTCAGGGAAGTACGCGTGAGTTTATAGTAATAATAAATATTCTACGATTTTCTACCTTTTTTCATGATAACATTTCATATTTTGTAATCATTTATTTTCATATTTAACCTGTTCCATATTTCATTAACCAACATTAATATTTTGTTGATAACATGTACATGAATTAATAACTCTATCAAGGTGTTGAGTTGGGATGTGGTTGGCTATTAATGCGGTGTTTGTGTTGCCTTCTGTTGTTAAGTTGGTGAAACGTCGACAAATCAAAATAACTCACAAGTTTGTATTCCTTCAACATCACAGCGACCACGAGATTTGAACTCCCGATATTTTTGAAGTGCAACTTCTTCAATGCATGTTTCTTACAAACACATGTTTGCAATTCGCACCCGACTTATTGGTTATAAAAATCGGATAATACATACGTTCATTGAAAGCGGCAATCGTTTGATAATGGCATTAATTTAACTAGAGGAAGAAAATAACAATTCAAATTGTTGACAGACGTAATTATTAGGTGTTTGTTGGTTTGGATTATATAAACATACTAAAATTGTAATAGGCCGTTATTTATACATCTACACCGTGTCTGTACAGCCATGTTTCATCTAATTCGGTTGGGTAGAACCAGAGGTACAGTTTTACCTCTCCGTAGTATTGCCTTTCATACATTAGGGAGGTCATTTAAAATGGTCGTGTGGAAAATATATGAACAAACACCGCGAGCGCTTCTAAAATGGTCTAAATATTGTAGTCCATGCGGCCGGAGCTGCGAGCAAAAGCTAGTTTTTAAATAAATGTGTCAAATTAACCATTCAGCTTTTACAAAGAAATCATTTTTGTACAGTTATTTAAATAGCTGCTTTAAAAACGTGATTAGTTAATTTTTTTTATGTTCCAATCTCGTTCGACCCACTTATTTTAAGTAAAAAATTAAATATGAATGACACGTCGCAAAGAAATTTCACTTCGTACACAAATGCACATACGCTTTTTCAGTACTGTGGAAATTTTATTGAAAACCTCGAAGAAACCCTGAAAAAGCACCGACTGGCCACATAACCACAACACGTCTCTTGGCTACGCGAAATATGCGTCCAGCGTTTTCCGGATGATTTATAAACCGACCGAAAGTACCGAAAAAACGTAGACTCATAGAGAGCGCCTCGATAGGACCTTCATTTAACGATGTTTATCGTTAAATCAGTTAACGGAACCTATCTGAACGAGAATCTGATCGTTCGACGCGGAATCGCTCGTAAATGGTTTTAACCCGTTAATGGTATTTATAACCGTAAAGGTATATTTGGTCGGATGTTCGTCGCGCGCTAACGGCGGAATGAATCGTAATCGGATTTCGTACAGGGGAGTTATCACCTTAAATACGATAGACGTTACATTGTAATTAAAAAAGCGAATAAACACATAAAAATGCTAACACTTTATCGCTAATATCAATTTCCAAGGAAGGACCCAGTTTGGCGTCGGGATCAGTCTTGGGATTGAGATGCGAGAGCGAGACCGGATCCCACAGAACCGGATCCCACGGAACCAGGAACAACGTTTGAAACAGGACCACAATTGCGATGAGAATTGAGAGAGAGCGTGGTCGGCCGATATAAAGGGTGAAGAAATATGTCCATGTGAGCCAAACCACTGGCATATTGAACCAGAAAAAAAATCAATTACAGCTCATTTTTAATTTACGTTCGACGGAGCGTGTAAATAATGGCTAGTCTATACTAATATATACATCTACAAAGGTTTTTATAGTTGTTCCGGTTTTGTATATATGCAAAGGATACATCGACTTTGTCGATAGACTAAGTTTAGCTTAAGTGTTGGACTTCCAAAATGCATTGCGGGGGCGTTAATGATATTTAAATTAAGTGATAATTTTAATTTTGCTAAGTTAAGGCTAACTACGATCAGAGTCTGGAAAATGTTGTGGGAGCACTGAACATTTGTAATCACATGTATAATGCCAATGATTTTCATTTGTCCAAGCATCAGTTAAAAACTACCGAATGTTTTGGTAAAGCAATTCGACTTGCAGATGATTTCAGCTATTTAAATTCCAAATATCCTTTAAATTTCTCTTTATGTACCTTCATAACTCATACACCCAACGAAGTGGATGGTTATGGCTAGTATCTTATAATACTGGAGAAGCTAAACTGAAAAATCGTAATTTTGGTAGTACTGAAAATGTTTATGCCGACAAATGGTATCGTCGGAATCAGCGTAGCCTATATGATTGTCGAAATGCATGTTGTCTCTTTCTAAAATGGCGAACGAGTTGTCTATAGCGTCATTAACATGGCGACATAAATATGGCGGCACTTTTATGTCGCCATGTTAGGTGGCGGTGTTAGACGTTGTTGATTATTGCGAGAAGTATTTATCCGATTTAAGTACACGAGATATCAAGTGACAGGTATATGTATATGACATGTAGTATTTACCTATATTAATATATAAATGCCCTTCTGTTTTAAATTCAAACGTGAATGTTAGTGTTAGATGTTAAGTATTCTAAGAGCGCGCTTTAAGTCAGGCCCTTGAAGTAACCGAGAAATCAGCAAATACTTTATAATATTTCATTTTTATCGACATTTACACATTTATGAATTTAAAGGCTTTCGTTTAACATATCCTCTAACATACGAACAAGACTTTTATTCTGTATTATTATTTTTTAATTTTAGATTGAGTAGTTTTGATGATATTAATAGAGAAATGTTGGTTTTCCTGTACTTAATTTAATGTTTTCTAAATTTCGCAAATGAAAATTGTAAAAGAACAAATATATTTTTGTTTCTCATAATAAACACTTTTATGACTCATGACCCTTTTGGCACAAGGTTTGTGTTAATTCTCTAATTCGCTCCTCAAAATTATCCTATAAAATCAAAATTCGTTTGCTTACTTTTTTTGCCGTCAATGTACCACCTAACTCCGTACGTGTCTAAATTGGAACTTTCTTCGTACAGTATATTAGGAAAAAATAGATCCCTGATAAACAAACATACAAACAAAATAATGATCTAGTAGGAGTTCCGTCTATCTATCGAGTGCGATAAATAAACGGAACTCCTATACAATCACGCTGTTGTCCGCTCACCTGGGGATCCCTAAAAACCTAAAAATACTGATTATTTTTCCTGACTTGGTGTATTTATAGAAAAACGGAAATACTGATTATTTTTCCTGACTTAGTGTATTTATATAAAAACGGGAGGGTCAAAAAATATTTTGTTTTCGGAGACGGTATGCGGTCTCCGGTCGGCGCTGTCCCCGCGTGCGGAGTATTAGAAGTACGCGTAGACAATAAGGAATGGATTGACAATCACTAGTCTAAATATGTTTCGTTGAGTCCATTTTCAGTAAATATTATCGTTAGGTTATAGTAACGTTGTAGTATTATGACATCTAGTACCTAGAAGATAGGTACTATAATTACATTCTCGAATATTTTA
>BGZK01004032.1:0-16801 GCA_005406025.1 Eumeta japonica | reverse complement strand
AAGATTTAGTTTTCTCCATTTTATGCCACAAACAAACACTGCACATTACGAAACCCAATAATTATATTGTTGCATCAAATTTTGCAAGCTTGAAATCAGAATTGGTTGGATTCTTGAAGAGTAAATTGAAAAAACAAATGGAAAAATATCCATTGACCTTGACTTAACATAGTTGCACTTATAAAAAAACAATAGCAATAGCGATAGCAGAGGCTACAACAAATAACATGTAATTATAATATTGAAGATTTCACTTCATCATCCAAAACAAGCGAAGGTGAACATTAAATAAATTTTGATTTTCTAAACGTTTTACTTGTTGCGGTACATTAAATCAACAATATTTTGATGATTTTTTCTTTGGTTTTGCTAAAAGAATTATTAACCAATCGAACTAAATTTATACAACAGAAAATGGTCAGTTACGATTTATATTTCGACAAATTAAAAAAAAAATGCATACATAAGTATGCGCATACTTGTTAATGCTTATTGATCATTATTATTAGTATTGTTTTATGGAAATTGAAAGTCTGCAACTGTTAGTGGTATAAATCTTTGCATATTCATCGGTTTTGGTTGATGTAAAAAGTGTTGCCAGGTGACCAAAAAGGTTTATTGCCTAAAGTTGGTATTTTATAAAAAACGCTTATTAAATTATTAAATTTGGTAACACCTTTAAAAATAGTACCTAGATGCAGCATGTTGTGAAAAGGACACATCTTTTACAAAAAGATCATAAAGCTAAAAAATTGCTAAAAATTAAAAATTAGTGTTAAGGAGAAACTTTTTAATATAGTACCTATGGATCATAAACTTCGACTTTTTTGAAATTATAATTTTCAAGAAAAATGTTAAGAGAGATTTTATAAAGCACGTTTTTAAAATGCTCCTTACACAAAATTGCATTGGGAAACCTTTTACCAAACTCATATTTGTATATTTTAAGAAACGTACCGTTAAAAAAAGTACCTTTTAGAAATAGCACCTCTTAAGAAAATCAACTTCAAAATATTATCTTTTAAGAAAAAATATCTTAAGAACATTACCCTTCAAACAGTACCTTCAAAGTAAGTAACTTTAAAATAGATACTTTTCAATAGCTGTCAAAAAATATCTTTAAAGGAAGCTAATTTTTAAAAGTACCTATCACAAAAAGTACTGGTAAAGAATTTTTTTTTTTCAAAATAATAGATACCTTTTTAAAATATACAAACCTTTCTAAAATTACCATTTTAAGAGTAATTACATTTTACAAAATTATCTCTATAAAAGTACATTTTAAAAAGTCGTTTAAAATAAGTTCCTTCTGAAAAAATGGTGCTTACAAAAAGTATCTTTTACAAATAGTACTTTATTTACTAAAAGTAGATTTTGCATAATTATCCTTTTACAGGAGGACAAAAAAAACGTAGCTTTTACAGAATGGCCTTTAGTGAAAAGTAAGTTTTACAAAATGTATTTTTCACTCAAACTTCCTTCCTTAATAATTACTGCCGTTGAGTACTTATAATTAAAAATTTAAGGTGCTTCTTTTACAGATTTCTAAGAAGTTTTCGTTTCGGTATAAAAACAAATAATCAACTCAACTCGTACATTCCATTCACACACTGGCAACTCGTAAAAAATTACCAAATCTTAAAGAACAAAGTTTGCTTTAAAGCTCGCCAAAGTTAGTGTGACTAACTTAGCAAAAGTGTTTGTGATTTTTGTTGTTGTTTGCTAAAAAGTTAATGAACTTTATGGTTACGAATATTTGTGGTGCATAGCAACGCTACTTGCTGCTGGTGGCTTGCTTATTGCGCAAGTGCAACATTTTGCAGTTGTTAAACAGCAAATGTTTGTTTAACACAAATGCAGTTTTTGTTTATAAGCATATACATATTTTTGAATTCAACAAAGTAATAGTTTGTTTTTGTTAAAAGAACAATACCTATGTAATTAAACTTCCTTAGAAATAAATGCATATGTATGCTTGTATATTAGAAAACGAAAAAAAAGTCGTTCTTCTGATGCAAATAAAATTCACGATTAATTTTTCTTTTGTCTTCCACTCTATGAGTATTGAAAGTCATGCATGAATTTGTTTTAAATACGTTTTGTTTTCACTGAGTTGGCATTTTATTTCAGAAATTTAATCTGCCTAATTATCTTGTCAGATTGTCAGCAATTATTCGTTTCGTATTATTAAACGCGCTTAAACTTCATAACAAATTATCATTTATTTATGCTCAAGCACATCAGAACTTTCAAGCTTTATGTTAATTCTCGCATAATTACGATTAAAAATAAATTCAACTAAAATGCATTTCATTTTTATAAAATTCCTCAAGCTTTGTGGAATAAATGTTTAAGTTTCGAATCTTGAACAAACTACATTTTTGTTTTTAAATGGATATGGAAAATGTTTTAATTGCTTACTTGCATTGAATGATTTTGTTAATTGTTTCTTGGTTAAACAAAAGTTAATGGTTGAATCAAAACAATTAAATTAAACTTGAGCAAATACTTTCTGTTAGATTTCATGAAATATAAATTGGGATATATTTTTATTTTTTTATTTTGAGTGGCTTAAACGATAAGGAAGTGCTACTTTATAACACTGCATGCTCACGGTAGTTTTCACTTGGTAGCACTTTTAAATTGTATTTGTTTCGACTGAAATGCTGAATGGTTGTTGCACGATTCTACGAAAGAATGAAAATGTTCGAAATCGCACAATCAGTCTTAAATACATATATTTTTCAACACGAAATCTTTATTAAACTAAAAACTGTTTGAAGAATTGGTTTTGAATTAATTCAGCATACGATAAAAAAAATACACAGCAAACTTAATCAATTAACTGAATCGTTAGTCGTTCCATTGAGTAGATTTGTTGTTAACCATTTCCCATGTGAAGGTGTAAATCGTGTATAATGAGTCACAGGAACATGGCAGAGTTATACGGCTAAGATTTTTTTTAGAAATACATGTATATAAAAAATTAAATAATTGATAATTTGGCTTCAATAAGAAATGCTAAAAGTCTAGTAATGCTGAAAATATATACATATATGCATATTTTAATATTTAGATATGAAAATTATTTTTCTGAATGAAAATCCAATAAAAATACTCATTTGTATATAAAAGACGCAAAAGAAAAAATATGTAAAATTCGCTTTTTTAAGGATATTTGATTTGAAGACCTTTTTCAGAATTCAGTTCAACCTGCATTTGCATGGTACAACTTGTCCTGTTTATTACAAAATACAAATAATATTATAAACTGTTAAGTTTCATCTCACATTTTTTTTATTGTATCTGCAATTTGCAGTTTTCATTCTGGTGAAAGGAACGGAATTTCATCCATTGGGTTATAATTCCAATTTCACCAATTTATTTGGTTTTAATACTTGAAATTTGAATTGCAATTCTGCTTTGATCGTAATCACATAAGGCCTTAAGTTGATTCTAGCTTATTATATCTCTTGTTTTGTATATTTGCTAAGTTTAAGGTATTTTTTCATAACAAATAACGGTTTTAATATTTTTATTTTATTATTGCTTTCCTTTGGAAAACTTCTTCAGAAATGTTTTTCAATAATTTAAAATTATTGAGAAAATAAATATTGACATAAAATATTAAAATCGGTATTTTATGAAAAAGAAAAATACCTATAATAGTTTAATCGTGAATATTACAATGTTAATAGATACACGCAAAGAAAAAACATGGTAATCGAATGATCCCTTCGAACATTCTTGTTCCTATTTTCCAAATATGTTTGCCCCTACTAATTTTTTATGGTCCTCATATAAATTGAACAGGTCCTTAACATTTTGAAACTTACTACCATAATGTTATATGGTAGTTTAAACTTAAAATGTTACTCTGTTTCAGCTAAACATCTGAATTAAGGTAGATTTTTGATACTAAAATATTATATTTTCAACTGTATAATAAATGGAAAAAAATTCTATTCGTTAAATACTAATAAACATTCATTGCAAAGACAGCGTTAATAAAAATATTAAAAAAATCTCAAACTTCAATTTGGTCGTGAAAGAAAGGAAAAACGAGCCATTTTTGGATATAAAAAATTCCAAAATGAAGGCTCTAGGAGTGAAAAAAAATTCTACAATTCGGGAAGATACAAATGAATGTATGTATTTAAATTTATTTATTAATATTAAATTCGTTCATGTGCTTGTGTAGGTTTGTTTAATAAAACAACATTTTAAAACAAAAATTACGTTTTTCCTGAACATGAAAATATGTTTGAGCCAATAATTAATCTTTATTCACCAAACGCTAATGGTAGTTTGCGTTTGTGATTGTCTCAACCATGTTTTTCTTTGCGTGTAGAATAATAGTCTTATGTGTGTATTACAAAAAAAAAAATAATAATTTGTATTTGATATCCACATTAAAAAAATTTTATATGGAAAATTTGAATTAAAGAACAAATTACATATACTTCAATTTCTTTGGATAAGCCCCTTACTGAATCGTCGTCGGCTAATTTAAAATTTGTTACAACACGTAAGATTTTCGTTTCTGAATTATTAAAAAAGATTTATTTTGGGTATTAAAATTATTTGCATACATATTTTAAATATTAAATTTATCAAATGCGATATACGTATAATGGTCCAATCCACGCCCAGTGTATTATTTGTTTGCTGGGCAAAATTCGAACACTTCCGATACGTATTTTTTAAAATTTATAAATGCTTGATTTAAAATTTTGAACAACAAAAATATACTGAACGTGAAAAATATCTAGTATTCCCATAATTTTGATTATTTTTTATTTTTTTAAATTTTAATTAGGTTTCCTACTCATACAAAATTTCAAACATTTTAAATGCTACATATTTAAAATTGCTAGCAATAGTTTTCTTTATTTGAATATAAACGAGCAATTTGTTTTCCGAATTTTCTTCATTTTTTAATTTGATTTAATTTGAAATTTTAAATTTAATTTAGTTTGCTACAGCCTTTTGGGAACTTTATATTTTAATCTAAAAAATCTAATTTCATAAATTTAATTATGAACATCTTTCCGTTATTTTGACAAAGAAAATCCTTAGATAAAACAAAACAAAAAATATTATTCCACAAATGATTTTTATCAGAGGCTTCAATTGACATTTACATACATATGTACATAAAAGCATCAAGTATTTGTATATATTTTCTTAATGTGAATTACATATTGGAATAAACATTAACATTATCCTGTTTTTCAAAATATTTCTAAAAGTAATGGGCACTTCACAACACCAACTTGGTTTACTTGACAAAATGGGAAAGTTTTCAATAATAATAGTATATCGTTGACATAAAATTTAAAAATATTATTAAGGAAATAATTTTGTTAATTAAACAGTTTTGTTTTCAACTTTTATTTCAGCATAATTAATAAATAGCTTTCGTTATTTTGATATATTAAGATTTGTTTTTAATAAAATGTTTTTTTATAAATAGTGTTTTTCTATTATAATATATTTGTATAAATTGTTACGTACCTATTTCTTGAATATATGTATATATGTTGGTATGATATTTGTGGGCTTTATAATTTTCTTTACGAAATGTATTCGAACTTCAATTGAAAACTCCGATGATTTTATGTAAATAATTCTCTTTTACTGTTTTTCTTGTTTTGAAATTTGTATTCAAATCACTACTTTTTTAATCCGTTATCCTTTTCAAAGTTATCTCCTTGATAAAACACATACACACAAGCGTGCAATTATTGCAAACGTTTTAAACTAAACGACGTATTAAATACTAATCAGAACCTTTGGGAGACTCTACTTTTATATGCGAAAAAATGTTCAAAACTAAACTTAAATCAAATCAAAACAATAATGCTCCTCCGGTACATTCATTTGTTTGAGTTTGTGCAGCTGTGTAAGTGTGGACTGTATTTTACAGCATGCAACAATAATAAACATTTTAAAAATAAACAAACAAGTAACCAACCATCCATCTAGAAGACAACAAGCAGTAAATACATACATATGTACATACAGCACGAGACTTGAGTAATAAAAGTATATAAATTAAACGCAGCAAAAACAAATTTAATGTAAAAAATAAAAAATAAATTGAAAAACAAATGCAATCAGAGAGCGCAAAAACAAACAAAAATTACAAGCAGCATCTAGTAGAGAAAATTAAACACTACGTATGAGTGGTGGAAGCAGCAAAAAATGTTCTTTTAATGTAACATGTTCACAACGAAGATAATACAGCAGCAGCATTCCACTACATTCCTTAAATACGTCACAATTGTTTGTTGGTTATATAAAATGAAAGAAGTGTTTAAATCGAGTTATCAAACCTGTGACTGACTGATGCATGCCAAACGATTTAATAACAAAACTAACTACTCTTATACATATGTATGCATGTATGTTCAAATAATAGAATATTAAATTTAAAAAGAGTGTAAACGGTTTTAAAAATTGAGAGCAATAAATTCATATGTATGTGCATTTAATAGTGCCAGTGATGCTCCCATGTTATTTATGAGCAAATATGATAGTTTATCTCTTATTTATTATTCAACATACATACAAACACATATATACTGTATGCAATTGTGTATGAGTGTTTTAATGCAGTTCTGTTATTTTAAGTTATGTCTTCAAAATAAAAAAAAAAAAATATATTGTGTTTGCTTCTGGAGATTTTCTCACTTGAAATTCTCACTTGCTTTTAAAGGGTCTTTTTCGGAAAAGCCCCCGACCGGTTTTAATTTCACTTAATCAACAAAAAAAAATCACAGAATTCATTTTGCATCTGGTTGATATGACACATTTGAATTGGAAGTGTGCAATCTGATTTTTATTATTTATTTTTTAATTTTTACATTTCCTTTGAAGCACACATGGTATTTTAACAGGTGTGTGTTCGGGTGAATGTTGGTGTTTAAACGTTCAGTAAAAGTTTCTTTTTCATATTGTTGTTGGAGGGTTATAAGATTATTTTAATCTTATATACCATGTGCTTGTGTGTGCATTTAATTGTTTTGAATTAAATTAAAAAACCAGTTTAATTAAAAGAGTATAAAGAAAGTTCTTAATTTGCTACATGGATTGTTGTAATTTGTATACATACATACGTACATATGTATGCATAGATGTATGTATGTTGTTTTAAGGTATTTTGCTTTTGCAATACATATGAATTTTAAAAAAATAAATTGATGATTTATAATCAGTTATTTCAAAAACTCTGGGTGGGAAAAAATTACGAGACAATATATCAGCTCTCGCGTCATCGTAATTACTTATATAAACAATTGTCTGCTATTACCAATTTGGGCATATGGCTTAGTTACTTCACCCATATTGTGTATGTATACATATTTTGTAAATTTGCTTTGTGAAGTGTATTATATAATAAAATTAATTATCCATTTGCAGTTGCCAGAAATTAAATTCAGTAACAAATGCAGTTTCAACCTGCACTACCTCGTTGTGCTATTGTGTTATCTAACTGCGTTATCATTTTGAAAACTGCTCCAAAACGTTTACGACTTGCTCGTATGTTTGCTTGCTTGTCCGCTCAAAAAATATACAGACATAAATTTTAAAAGAATTTGTTGTGCAGTATTATTTAATTTGTGTATTCGCCAGATATTAAAAGTTTCTTAATGTAAACCAGTTAATCATAGCATTATCCATAAATAGGTTAATTAAATAATTTATATAAATTTTTCGTACTTGATTTTCTATTTTTATAAATACATACATACATATAAATACTACATACAGGGTGTACATGTATGTAATTCAAAATATTTAGCCTAACAATTAAACGAAAGGAAAAACAGTTTAGTTTTAAATTTTCACATCAGATTTTATTATCATCATGGGAACTATTTAAATTTTAAACGAATGACTAACAAACAAACATACTAATTTCATGTGCCATCAGGGATGGTAAATGATCAACAAGTTTCTGGTTATATATTCGCAATGAACTAGTACAATAATTCATTAACGTTCTTTACACAGATAAAATTATTCATACTCAATAACAGAATTTTTTAAATCAACAAATAAATATTTCAATGCGAAACTGTAAAGAGTAAATTCCTCACTACAAAAAAAAATAATTTTAGAAAAAAAATTGTTGACTGATTTTTTAACAAAAGAAAAATCAATAAAAATGTATGACATTTTATATATTTATTTTTCAGCAATCATATCGCTAAATATATCGATTGAAAAAAATATTTTTTGATAAATATTTCTTTCGTTTTATTTTGACGATAATTTTCTCTGTATGTCAAATACAAGACAAAGTAACCGTATACGATTATATATACGATGCTCGTAAATAAACCTTGTCATACAGGTATCTAAAATTTAGGCGATATATATCGATGAGTAATTTTGCAATATCGATTTTTGATATACATATAACGGTCTATTTGCTCATCCCTATTATCAAACGCTCCGTGAAACAGCATCGTACTTTTAAGGTTTAAATTGTACCAAGTAAAGCACAATTATAAATTATATTCATTTTGCATCCCTGGGTGGCATAGTATTTTGCTTAAAGGTTTGCTGTCTGGGCATTATATCATCAATGTCTAGGCAAATTAAAAAAAAAAACATTTTAGACATTTGTGAAAATTATTTCATATGCCAATAAATTGAAGAGAAATTATTTTAGCAACAATAATAACACCTAATAGTTTTGTAGTATTTTAGTGGCTAACGAGTTGATAGAAGGCTGAATAATTTATAAAATAGTATAATAAATGAAAATCGCATATAACTATGAATGAATTTTTTATATTCAATATAAATATAACGCTTTATTCAGATATTTTATAAAAGTATTCACTAAAGTCGTCTTTGCCATATAAAATGCACTTATTAAGCCAGCATTAAATGTACCAATCGTTTTAGCATAGCAAATGATTAATGCCGCTATTTTGATTATTAGTACATCGGATTTTATTTTTAGGGCTTTGAAGTGATTCAAAATCAATATTCGCTAGTGCGCAAGTCATCGCCACAATCGACCGTATTCTTTAAATAATAAAAACGTATTACTTTTCCCTTTTATTTATCCAAGAAAACCTACTTCCACTTAATCTTAGCGTGAAAAGAAAAATCTATTATTAAGTCAGAAGCAATTTAGTTGTTTTTGCCTAGTCTTTCAGCATGTCTGATTATGCTGGCGTTTTAAGTAGATTAAGGCTCATATTATAATCTTACCTTGAACAAATCACACATAATTTGCCGCCGACGATTATTTGTTGTTTACACTACTCCCTCTCAAAATGAATGTGTAGAAATTACTTTGTAGTGCACATAAGAACCATTTATTTTGTCATAGCTGACTTGCTTTCTTTTTGGTTTTTTTTTATTAAATAAGTGCCCTTAGAATACAAATGTTTTTAATATATTTTTATCATTAAACAAAAGGTCTTAACGACTTGACCCCATTTCTGTTTCAAGTTCTCAATTATTTGCATTCTTAATTAAAATTTGCACTTCCTCAAAGGAAAATCTTGGCAAACGCCCCTTTAAGAATATTTATTGTTTGTAAAAACTATTTGTAGTAAACAATTAATTGTTATAACTGCAATTATGTTAATGTTGTTTTACAAATTACTTTGTGATTAAACAAAATTCATTACAAAATAGTTTTTTTTTTTTTAAATGTAATATAATTATTTTGTATAACATGTTAAAAGTCAAACCTGTAATTTTTAGTAAAATAATTTAAAATTTGTGCTTCGATTTTCTGCCGTTTAAAGTCCACATACACCACACAAATGATTCATCTTAGTTCGCTCAAAATTAAGATTATGCTGGCGTTTAAGTAGATTAAGGCTCATATTATAATCTTACCTTCAACAAATCACACATAATTTGTTTCCATTCACTGAGTAGGGCACTTCAAATAGAATATATTAAAAGTTTTCAACTTTTACATTGAAAGTGTGCTGCCTACTATCTATTTATCTATCTGCTATTTGTTGCTGTTGATGCCTATTGTGTTGATAACAATAATTTAAAATAATTAAAAAGCATAATGCGACTAAAGTATACAATAAATTAATTGTGGGATCTTTTAAAGAAAAATGGATGCGAAAGCGTGTGCAGCAAATACCAGTTGTTATAGAAAAAATTAATAAGGAAAAGTGATTTGTTAATTACCACTCGTAGATACATATTTTGCTTTGAATTAATAAAGAATTATAAATAGTAAATGATTGTGATAGTCTCATCATCATTATCTTATTAATGAATGAGTTGTGGGGAGTTTTAACGCCTTTTTCAAGTGAATTAATTTGCTGTAGACATACAAGCAAAGTTCTGTTTGCCCACGTCAGGGATCGAACCTGCGACCTGATGACTGTTAGCCAGGTTAATATTAATATTTGAACTTTTCCTTAGTATTCTTATGTATTTTATTTTTCGTCTCTTTCACTATTTCAAACATGCTGTACATTCGCATAAATACGTTTAATATAAAACAAATTTAAAATGTCGTCGTTGTCTCAAATGTATTTATGTGAACGAACGAATATGTTCGAAATGGTGAAATAAGCAGTTAATTTTCTATTCAGGCGTTAGAGCTTATTAATACATATTTTTATTGCTGGATTGATATTACTTTTAAACAAAGAAAAACAGCTTTAGAAACCTCTGGCTGGGTCACAGCTGGCTGTTTCTTAACTGCCACGAAAACCATAAGCGCCTCGATGGCTGAGTGGATAGAGCACCTGCCCAACAGTCACGCGGTCGCAAGTTCTGGGTGTGTCTGCAGACAAGCAGTTTAGTGTTTGCAAAATTTTAAAGAAAGCCCATCTTTGAATCCATTTAGAAATTGTTTGCTGTGCCCTGCGATTAATTAATTATTTATTATTGTTTGAATTTTTTTCTATAATTCTTATGGCTTGGGTGTTGCAAAAATTCAGTAATAATAGCCTATTAAACACTGCATTAATTCTAAGGTGAGAATAATATGATGCTAATAATTTATTATATAACTACTTACATACATAGTATATACATATGTATATGTGTCATGCAGGTCACTGCATTACTTGCAAAGCAAGTGGCTATACTAGAAAGCTTGTAAGTGAATGTTTACAAACAAAAACAAAATATGTATGTTGTTGTTAGTGTTCATATAAGATTAACCGTTCATTAATGAAAGAAATACTCTGTTCTTTTGTTGCGTTAATTTTAAGTTTATAATGAGAGGAAAATAAGAACAATTCTTTACATTTTGTGTCTGATTTCTAGACAATTATTCATTCACT
Source organism: Eumeta japonica (assembly GCA_005406025.1). Lineage (NCBI taxonomy): Eukaryota > Metazoa > Arthropoda > Insecta > Lepidoptera > Psychidae > Eumeta > Eumeta japonica. Next base: position 5,507 of record BGZK01004032.1, on the reverse strand, counting down.
TCACCAAATTTCTGACAATTAGCTTCTTCAGACTGCAAAATATTTCAAAATGGGCTAAAGAAGCCTAAAAATCAAAAGGAAAAATTTTTATTCCGAAAATAATTTCGGTTTGGCTTTTCTGAGATAGCAAAAATGGCAAAAAAATTCACTTTCGATTGGAATTGAGTTCTGTGACATGGCTGAATGAAGGGTGTATTAAGTTAATGAAAAATGTTTCGTTGCAATTAATAATTTTAATAATTGCTTTAATGAACGATTTCCATTAGATATACCTCAAATGTGCTTTGATATACATTTTAAGTATTAAAAATTTTACTATTTTAAGCAGCATACATATGTTCGTTCGCACCAACAAATGTTTAAATTGAGTTTGTAATAAATGTATTTATGCGAACGAAAACATGTTCGAAATAGTGAAAGATGCAGTTAGTTTGTAGAAAAACTACTATTACATTTTTTATTCAATTATCAACAGCAATGTTTAAGACTAATAAATAATAATAAATCAATATTTTCAGTGGTACCTCCTACAAATAAAGGATTGTAAATAAATATCGCAGAAATAAAGAAATAATTCCTTTGTTTAACACGTTTTTAAAACAAAACAATATTTTTAAGTGATTAATTTTCTTAGTAAAACAAAAAGATTTTAAATTTAATATCTACGTCACTTTAAAAATAATTTACGATTCGTTATAAATTATTTAGAATTCAAATTTATAGATTTACCACAGAAACTTTTCAAATTCAGATTGCTGTTATAATTTATTCATTTGTTTTAAGAATATTGAAACAAAATTTATATTGTTTTAAGCGCATAATAAAAATTGATATGTATGTATATAGATTTCTACTGTTAAAAAAAGAAAACATTGGCTGACGAAATTTAAATTTAATACATTTATTTTAGTACATATAAGAAACATTTTTAGTTACAAGTTACACAACAGCACCTGGCGATAGTAAGAATAAGAAAATAAAATCAAGCAATAGTATTTTAATGCTATTGTAGTTAAATAAAATAAATCATTATGAGTTTCCCTTGTCTTGAATGTAATCATAACTTAATTAATAATTTTATAACTCATTTGTGGGAAAATTCTTTTGACATCTTAATTTTAATTAACTATCTGTTTTCTCCTTATTTTCATATCAAACAATTAATTAAAATCAGACGTTACTTTCAATTGTGTTTGCATTTATTCCAGTTTCCAATTCCAACTAATTGAATAATTAAATCTAGAGAAATGTGCATCCATTCATTTATTTGCTTCTGCTTTTGCGAGCGAAAGTGAATGTCTGTAATTTAATTATATGTATGTATGTATGTATATCATAAACGTATAATTATACTTTGAATGTTCTATATATTGTTATTAATTAATATATTTATTATATTATTATTTGTTAGAATAACAATAGCGGGTGTACCAAAATTAATGCAACAATTCAATTTATTCTAAACTTTGGCTAACGACCATAAATAAATTTTAAACGATAAATTCCAACAATATAAATGCAAAGAAATGTCGCATAATTATTAAATATATACATATATCACACAATTTCAAACATTTAAAAACTTAAAAAAAATTACCATAGGAAAATTCAGTACTTTTTTAGTACTCTTTCACAATAAAAGTACCACGGAAGCCTCGAGGAACTTTAGTACTTTTGAGCTCATGTATAAAAAAATAGCAACTTGTTTTAAAGGCGGGTATGGATGTCTCAGAAAAGTAGACTTTCATAAGAACTATTGTAAAAAACTTTTACGTCAGTAAATTCATCATGTGAATTTCCGCACACCTGTACAAAGTTCAAAAAATCACTGCACTTTGTGGTCAAAATCTAGTGAATATAAAAAGTTGTAAAGATATCATGTTCTTTTGTAGTTAGGCAAACATGCATAAAAGAAACATTGTGGTTATTTCATGCCAGACAATTTGTTTCAGTTTTGTTGCATAGTGCTATGCATAAATGAGGGCGCTAGATGAAATCATGTGATAATTTTAGAAATCCGTTTTTAATAAAGACAGTAAAATAAAACCACAAAGAATACCCACTTTTTGCCAGTAACAATCGATCATAACATTTAACTTTTACTTCAATTAATACTAACGCTAATGCGTGATTAAATTATTATTTTTAATAAAGAAATGAAAATAAAACTTGAGAGATCGGGTAATATATTAAAATGAAAGTTTTTGCTTTATGGCCAGTACATGCATACATTAGCTAAGACATAGTACAAAAAATAAAATTGTTTTTCAATTGGGTACGAGATATCAACTGTGTTCATCTGTTTGGGGCATTGGTCTTATTTGATTTCGATGCTATAACGCTTAAATATTTTGTACGCACTTGCTACAATATCAATTACCTTTAATAGAGTTCACGATATAATATGAAAAATCCAATTGAGTAAACGCAACAATATTGGTGCAATTCACACTGAACTCGTTATTTGTTTACTTGCTAAAATGGAAAAATTTTCAACATATTTTGTTTTTCGGGTTATTTGGTTTTGAAATTTTATAACAACAAAATACAAAATTTTTCCAGTTTACTTAGTTAAAAATAAAGTGAATCGCATCATTTTCTTTTCAAAAATTTAAGATCTAACACCAAATAAAATTCGAATTGGTCAGTTAATTTATTTACAGTTGAAAATTTAACGTTGCTTATAAACATCAAAAGATATATTTCAAGCATTTCATATGTATGTCATGAATTCTTCGGGGAATTGGTACATTTTGCTTCACGTATTACGAAACTTATTTCAACTATTTTCTATACAAAGTTTAAAGTTCAAGCTAAGATTTTCTGAGAAATCATTTGCACTGGTATGTACATATGAATGTATGTAATGTGCATTAATACTTAAGTATGAATTGCGTTAATGAGACAGGACAAGTTATGTCACTGTAAGGAAAACCTGTGAAATCGTTATGATAGATAAATGATTTATTCGCTCTTAAGCAATTTTATTTGAAATTTATTATTGGGTCAAAAGACTTTTAGTTGTTTTGCCTAGTCTTTCAGCATGTCTATATGCCGCCGACATTTCGCTGATGTTACTCAGCTCGTCAGTAGAAAAAAAAACGATTAACATTTAAATAATTATCAAATATAATTCTTTTACCTACATATGTTTGTAATGAGTTAAAGTACGTACATATATAAAAGATAATAGAAAACAGAAACAAGTGAGTAGCAATTGCGAATTCATAGCAGGTGACTGCACTAGCAATTTTAGTCACAGTAGTTTTATTTTATTAAAGTGCTTGGTAGAAATACTAAAATCGAAGAACATAAAAGCGTAAGAAGTATAACATAAAAAATATATAATGTACATGTATATCGTTAGTTAGGCAGAAAAAAATTAGCCAAAATAAGAAAATTATTCACATCTCCACATTACAAAAAAAAAATAACCACTTTGGTTAGAAATAACCAAAATGGCATCCCTGGTCATGTGAAACGAGACTTGCACAAACACAGCTTTGCTGTTTCACGAGCTTTAACCTAAAAATTGATTTCCTGTGCTTTGTCATCGCAAAATTGTCAACTTTAAATGTTAATTAATTAAAATTAAATAATTTTGTGCATATGTAGAATGTATGTGTATAGACAAAAATGTCTGTAATTTTAGTCATTTGCAGAGAAGTGTAAATTTTTCTACATAAACATACAAGTCTTCTTAAAGTTCATTCATTCATAAAATTATTACAATGAGCTTTTTTAAGCAAATAAATGTTGTACTTATGTAGACGAAATAAATGGCGGCAAATAAAACAGTAGACAAGCAAAAGCTTATTTTGAGTAGCCGTTAACTTTTGCACAACAAAAAAATATATATATACATATATATAAACATACATATATAAACATGGCATAAAATCATAAAAATTTTTGTTTGTCACAGCAAGCTTTTAAAGCTACATATTTGTGTTTGTTTACACATGCTTGCGTGCGTTTATTTATGCCGGCCTTATGCTTTGTTTCAATGAAACATGTTTTGGTTGATAATGACGCTGCAACATGTCGCCAAAGTTCATAAAACAATTTGTATGTTGAGTAACATACAAACAGTATCAAAATTGTTTGCCTACAGACGAGTAATTTTTGGACAAAATAATCATTCAGTTTAATGGAAATCGCAACATTAGGCGGTCGGATTTTAGTTGGCAGAAGCGCAAGAAATTTTAACAACATAAATAAGTAAATTTTAATGTTTTATTAAATGGACGGTTGGAAAACATCAAAATGCAATATTAAAATTTCTAAATTTATTACCTGATCGACGAAATGACGAAATCATGTTTCTTAGTAACCAAATATCATCTAATTGGCAAATGAAAGGCAAGACACATTTTGTTTAATTAGAATTCAAAACATCACCGTGCTACCTGCATTTTACAATAAAATTAATTTGCAATCAAACAATTAAACTCGCACTTGTATTGCAAGTTTAACACTGCATTCAGTGTAAAATGTGTGAACAATAAAACAAACAATTTAACATTAAATTTAGCAATATTTATTAATTTAGTTGCTGTTTATTTTTAAAACGTAAAAGCAAAACATACCAAAAGCAAAAAGGCTTAGCTAAAATTAATGATTTTATTGCATTCTTGCTTGCGGAATTTTTAATTTTGTGACAGTTTAGCCAAACATAAAATTTCGAAATTTGAAAACCAATAATTAAATAACACCAAATCACAAAACAGTCATCAAGCCTGTCAACTGTCTGTTTGTCATTTGTTACATGGTGAGTAGAAAGAAGTTGTCTGTTACGTTACGTTCCATGTAAAATTTGACAGGTTCATAATGTATCATTTATTTTTAACCTGCGGTTTTATTATTTACATACTTTTAAATAAATACATACACATGTACATATGAAATTTAAAAAAAAGTTAAATGTGTTCTTGTTATTATACATTATTTTAAAAATATTTAGTGCAACAATTTGTCTCTTTTTGTTTTCATTAATGGCTAAATTACATGTACATGGTATGTATGGATGCATTTTTACAGTATCAGGGCGATAATTTTCAGTAATCAAGAAGTTCTTTTTAATTTTATGTGTCGTAAAATGCTATTAGGAATTATTATTACAGCTTACTGGTAACTATATTTTTCAAGTATAATTTTAACGTTTTGGTACGAAATTATGAAATTTACTTAGTCTCGGTTCACACATGCAATGTTTCTTTCATGAAATTCTGTATTTTTAGGTAACAGGGGTAACAGAAGACAGACGAGTGAATTCCTAGTACAGACTCATATGCTCTGTAATTTTGTTTGTTCTGTCATTCGTCTACCTTAAACTAATGAAATTGACTTGCATTTCATTCAGTCTGTAGACACAGAATAAACGTTTCAAATAAATTTAGAAAAGTTTCATGAAAAAAAACATTTCATGTGTAAACCGAGACTTATTGATAAAATATAAGCCAAAAACATACCACTTTTAAGAATCGTTAAATTGTAATAATGGCCCC
>BGZK01004031.1:0-16806 GCA_005406025.1 Eumeta japonica | reverse complement strand
TTGTTCGCCATTGGCTCAATAGGCTTAAGCGTGGTCGATAACTTTGGTGAATGAAGAAAGAAGCGACCGCCTTTTGACATTATTATTAGAAAAACGTGCCGGTTGTGAAAATTTAATAGGCAAAGAAAAAATTCACAAAAAGCATAATGAAATTGACAATGGCACTTTTGGGTAACTATAGTACCGCAAATATTAATGCAGGCACAGAAACAGGTTTTATGATTTCTTAGCAAAATTATAATCAATCTAAATCAGGCTCGTCTTGATGCCTTTACGATATAGTTCCCAGTAATAAATAATAATTTTATCAGTATGGTCCAGGAATAAGGCGTCGTCCATGTGACTCTTTGAAATTAACCAGTGTCGGCCAAAGTGGAGCGAGCGAGAAATACCGGGTTTTAATAACAATTTTTATTCTATGACATAATCTGGAAATCTTTCTGAATTCAAAGAAAATCAATGCTAAATGGTGTCGTATGCTATGTTAATAAATTTTCTTCAGTTTTAACTTACAGGCAGCAAGCGATCGAATATAATCCCTACGGATAGTGTTTCCCAACGACCATGCGATTGCGCATCCGGCGTTTAAAAAATGCACGTTCAGCATACAGATCAAACTTATAGGTCGTCTACATTCCAGTCCTAATTCGGCACCATGTAAATTTTACTATTCTGAAATAAAAATCAACCTGGACATGTTGTATTCACCAAAATATGCATTTGAAAGTATTATGAGAGTGTTTGAAAATAAGTAATAAACAATAATAACCTATAATAAGGATAGAAGTCGTCATGTATATTTTTTCTGAAATGAGATGACTTTGTATAAAATTCTATAATTTACAAAATTTCACGTCTGAATATTGTAGTAACTGAGTTATGTATATAGCATGTGAAGCATCCGGCCTCCATTTTCGGTCCTGCGAATATAGATTCCATTTGGGTTCTATTTATTCAAAGTTGAAAATAGAACAGAATATTAGTCAGGACGATAAAACAATAGGGTTAGGGAAAAAGTGTTAATCGGGGCTCCCGTCCAGGTGCAGAGACTTTAGTAGTAAAATAAAACGTGATGAGGAATGTAGGGTAACACGAAGTATAATAGTGAGTGTATATAAAAAACTTGTAACATGTAATTGAGAAACTCGATCGAATAAACTAATCTGTTGCTACTGAATTTTGAAATTTGAGTCTTGTACCGAAACCTGACGAGGGTTACATCTGTGTTGCAATTGAAGGAGTCGTGCTGCAGCATGCACAAGCAAAAGGAAGAAATGAAAACAAAGTTGTAAAATGGCTACAGTTTTCCAAGATTGCCCATCGAAGATTTTGGGGAATTTTATAACAACTATGAAAACACTGTCTGCGTTGAAGAATTGAAGCAAGCAACAGAAAAAGCAGGATAAGTCTGTATATGGGGGTTCATTTAAATTCTTCCTAAAACCATTGATAGTATCAAATGATATATGGAAGAAATGAAGGAGTTTAAAGAAGAATTTGAGTGAAATAAATTATGCAATGGCTATTTTACAATAGAAAAGAAGAGGCAAGCCAAACGAAATATTTTGAAAATAAAAGACTAGCTGTAAAAGTTAAAATCGCCGAAAACACGATTATCATGACGTTGCTGAGTGGATTAAAAGCAAACGTAAAACCATTATTTGCAGCGCGACCTTATAATTCCACCGGATAAATTCAACAATTACCAATTAAAAGCGGGCATACGAAAAATCGAATAACTACGACTGCCGATAAAGTGGAAAGTAAAGAAACTGCTGAGGAACACCCCACGAGCAAGAAACGCGATCAACGTAAGACCACCACAGCCGGCTCGTGACATAAGTTCAATCCTACTGGCTTCGGGACCGGGCGACGGTACAGGCACCACCGAGACAACATTGGCGCGGATGTGGCCGGATGGTGCGGCGCGCCCTGATATCCGCAGTCATCAGGGAAAAGGAGGTGCAGTGGCGGGTATATCACTTTACAAAGCGCGGGAGCCACCGTCCGATGAACCCACCGGCCAACCAAGCAGATCAACGTGCGTATAGGTTACGGCGAAAGAAGGTACAAGTACGCCTTGTTAAATTCTGGGGCTCATAGGAGCTGCATTAGCGCGAAAATTATAATCATTAATATTAGTTGTGAACTGTCAAACCTCACATTTTGCGATTAATGGGCAAACAACAATTGTGAAATTTATGGGGCTTACTTCGATAGACTTTAAAAATCCAGCACACGTTTTATGTTGTAAGATATTTGTCATTTAGATTAAGTGTTGGGGACGTACTTTAAGCTATTATATTATATAATAACGAGAATAAACTTATTTTCAGTAGAAAGTATTGCATACGCCGTTTGTGTCTCATAAGGCGGTGCTCATAAAAGTTAGCGTCGCAGCCGTGATAACATAGTTCGGGGAAGGGGTCGACAAGAACGAAAAATATTTATCGGTATGCAAGTTAGCCTTAATTCACATGATGCAAATGCAGTGAAAGGTAGATGATCTGAATCTAAATAAAGATTTGTCTGTCTGTCAACGAGAGAAACTAAAAGGGGTTTTGAATTAATATTTTGACCGTTTTCCGTTTGAGGATTCGCCATTAGACAAATATTTAAGGTGTGAGGAAGAAATCAAAACGCAAGATGAGGTAAAGTATGTTTTTTTTTATTAAAAACATTCTCTCGTTAGATTGTTTTCCTCGAAGAGAGAGATGATGTAATAACTAAGTTATGTATATAGCATGTGAGGCATCCGGCCTCCGTGCTAGGTCAAGCTATGGATTCCATTGGAGTTCTATTTATTCAAAGTTCAAAATAGAATTAGTGCAGGGCGTCAAAACAAAAGGGTTATACAAAAGTTAATCGGGGCCTTTCCAGGTGCAGAGACTTTAGTAGTAACAAAACGTGATAAGTGAATGTAAGGTAACACGAAGTATAATAGTGAGTGTATAAAATACTTGCTGGTGATAATTGAGAAACTGATCGAATAAACTAGTTTTGTTGTTGCTTAATTTTTTAATTTCGAGTTCTAGTTACCGGAAACCGACGAGGGTTACATGTATGGTACAATATACACATTTGTACCACTACTACGGCAATGTCTTCTGTCAATGGCTTTATATATAAACAAAAGCCAAGGATATTACAGAGACAAGAAGTCTATAATTTATTGTTATAATATCGGCCCTTAAATTCAAATTAGTAGGCCAGTACAAACATTTAAATGCCTGTTGACTGACAGCTAAAACGAAGCACAAGTATAAACCATGTGTAATATTGCTCAGGTAATAGGTAAATACGACTTCCATGTGCGTTTGCAATGTTTATTATTAATTTTTTTGAAGAGTTCTAGTCAATAATAATTTAGTTGGAGCGATAACCCAAAACACTCAACCGCAACTTTTCTCTCTTTTATTTTGTTTTATTCACTATTTGCACAGCCAAGTTTTATGGATGTCACACCTATGACGTGATAAAAGTAAAGGACAGTTCTGTCACATAAAAACGTGATGTTGAAGTTACTAAGTTATCTATAGAGAGGTGACGCCTGATCACGCGGCGCGATCAAAGGCCAGTGTTTATAATTGTAAGCTTGTGAAAACATGCGAAGGTATAGATGACGCTTCTAAGAATGCTGTCGTACAGTTTCGCATCTCTATCAATAAAAAGAAATGCTTAAATATTGTATTTTTAAATACACTAATCAAATTGGCTTGTGATTCAAGACTAACTACGTAAAACCGAAGATTATACTCTACGGAAACGTGTCGGCTGCTTTTAATAAGCTTTTTCAGACCAACGAAGTGTAACGTCTAATGCATGGACTCCGATTCTTTCTTTGTTTTATATTTATTTTCTTTAAGAACTAAAACCTCTTAATATTTTCCTATCTTCTTATTCAATTTCTTGATTTCATCTAACTTTTAATTGTTATACGATTGCATATATAATCTAAGTCGTTGAAGTAATCTCAGCCATTAAAACATGTTAAGATGTTAATGGCGTATCTACATTTGGAATGATTTACATTTATTTCAGTGTCTCTAAAAAGTATAACACTAATGTTCTGAATACATTGTCACATCGTTAAGAAAAATGTAGTAATTTAAAAGCCCAAACTACACATATAAGACTACAAACTCTAGATACAAAATATGAACACCTTGGTATTTATTCGTTTAAATACTAACTTTTCAAAACTTATCTCAATATAACTATTGTTGATTTATTTTCATAAAATATTTATTACCTTAAAATAAATTTCAAAGATGGGTTACTTTTCAAATAGCAAATGTATAAATTATTACGAAATTGTAATATACACGAAAAATGAGAATATTTTGCATTCAAATAGAATAAAAATGAAAAGCGTAATTGTCGCGATAAGAAGTAATAAAAATTTCGGGGTTGGATTATTTGAGACTAGACAGAAAACTTAAGTAGAAATGGTAAGTAAATCAAATTACAATACATTTAATAAAATTGTCCTAACCCTTCAATCATTAAATATTAACATAATTTAATTGCAAATAGTGCTGTGATTTACTGAACTTGTCCAGCACTATTGGTCATTTAGTCACTTACCAGGCAAACATATTGGTACCAAAATGTTCACATAAGCATCGAGTCCACGTCTTGGCTTAAAATATAAATTTGGAAACACACCAATAAATATATAAAGTATAGAAGACACTTCTAAGTCTCTCAGTATGTACATACCATAGTCGTCGCTCGTCGTCGCTACTGGGCGGCTGCGAATCTTGCGCGTAGCTGGCGCAGGCGGTCGGTGCGCGGCGGTTGCCTCGCGAACGCCGCTGCTGTCATCCCCGTCGTTGGCGCCTACGCAAGGATTGCCATTGTCTTAGTGTTCGTAAAAAATAAAACATTCCCGATTTGACATTCAGGCGATTTATGTAACCCGTTTTAGAAATCTATGTATATGATGAAAATGGTTTCTTCGGTCGCACGTCACGCAAAACAGCTAAACGTATGGCATGAAACCATCACTATTCGTTGCAAAACCGTCTGTAGATGATTATAGGCGATTGATAATACAAAAGGTAAAAATGTGTTTGCATGGATGATTGTCTGATTAACTGAAGGATTGTAATTGAATTTTGACCATTCGACGCGAAATCGTTTGAAGATGGTTAAGATTTCTGTATTAAAGAAGAAAGCGGAATAGGGACCGAATCCGGAATTTTAACCAGAATTGACATTAAGAACAGGACTATCATCAGTATTAAAAGTGATAGAACAATCGGCCGATATAGAAAATGAAGTAGGTAATTCATTCTTCATCCATGGAAGCAAAGCCGGGATCACAAACAAAATTGCTAAATTTAAATTTACGGCCAGCAAAACGAGGACTGCTAGGAAAGAAAATAAAATGAACAAGAAAAATCAGACTGGAGGATAGAGGGTGCCGCCACACAATATATTTGTATTGAATATGTACGAAATAAAGTTTTGTCCATTTACTTCTGGTACCTTAGCGCGGGTTCGACTGAGACTTTTAAATGTTTTTTTTTTGACATATATTTTATTTAAGAGCATGCATTATAATAACATCAAATTAGTCGCTATTATTATTGTTTTCATAAGTGATTAAAAACGAAAAAAAAAATTGAAAAAGTGTGTACCTGTTTTATGGGGACGCTCCCTCAAATTTTTATTTTTAGTTTTCTGCCCAACTCTTAGAGAAAAGATAGACAGACAACGGTGTAGATTTAGTAATGGGTTTTATGAAATGAACCAGAAATATACACATTTATAGTGATTTTAGCGCAAATAGCGCTGTGAGATTTAATTCATAAATTGTATTCTGTCTAGTTTGCTTTTCACTGGAACGTAATAGAATTATGAATTTCCCTTTGCATATTCAATTGAATCAACTTAGTTTTGTGAGAGTTTATTATTACAATTTCATTTATTTAAAAGTAAAATGCTTTACTTTTAAATAAAAAGCTAAAAACTATTAGGCGGATAGATTGACAGAAATATTAGGGCGATGTTGCTATTGGAGACGCCTTGGAACAAAAAAAATAAATAATGTATTGTATTCTTGTTGAAAATTAAGAAAAATATCTAAATACAATTTCCAAGAAAAATACAAGTTTACAATTCTATAACATAGATGTTTGATAATGTCAATGTTAAATCATTATCGGTCACATTTGACATACACGGAATTCATTGGGACGAAAGACCCTATTATACATGTGTACCGACCCGAGCAGCCACAACGTCAGGTGCGCGCGTCGCGCTCGTGGACGTCGACGTTGGTGGCGGCCGAGGCGGTGCTGGTCGCTCGGGGCACATAGTAGAAGCCTTCGTGATGGCGGCGCTGCCGACGCACGCCGTCAGCGGCGCCAGCGTAGACAAGAACTGGATTCAGGACGTGGTACGAAAAGAAGATTCTATTGGAGCATATCGAAACGAATGGAAACTTTCATTTTACTTGTATTGGTTTCGGTCAACACAACTTTGTAACTGCATATAAAATTTATATTAACATTTTCATGGCCAGGTAGTCTAACGATACTTGAAATAAATTTCGCTGCTGCAAATATTACAAAGTTTGTAATACGAAAAAAAAAAAAAATACAAATTGTACTTGAAAAGCTGTTTTACAAAGTAAACAAGACATTATTCGTAATAGAGCACTAGTTTTATTTAGACTTTACGAATTTATGGGCTTTGGGCTTTTACGAATTGACCATATTTAAAATAATAGCCCTTTGGTTTAAGTTTTCACTAATATCAATAATAATAACGTGCACTACAATGAAGTTGAGCGATTTTACATGTAAACAATTGATAAGAAAACAACACGTCTCCATTTTTTGTATTAATATTTGCATATATGTATTTAAAAAATGATATTGAAAATTGCATCTTCTGCAACGTATGAATATTGTTAGACTCCCTGTAGTTAGGCGTCAGTGATTTAAGTATAGCATAGCGCAGCGTTTAATTCACCTGTATTAGTATAGAGCGCGCTTTAACTTTTACGCAGTAGACCACCTGGCTATAAAAGCCTTTTAAGTATAAGTCCTTATGTAAGGAATATATCTACGATGCAGAAATGAAATATAAAGAAGGAATTAAAATATCATTAGTTTAATGTTACCCAAGTTACCATTAGTTTAATGTTAACACAACAAATGCCGTTTCATAATTAGTTTTATAAATTTGAGGGTGGTGATCTCTAATATTTGTATTGAATTTTTTCTAGATATTCGTATAGTTAAGTTTGATAACCAATTCAGACAGTTAAAAAACGTGATTTTTAATATCCCATTTTTCATTATAATAATTTTATTTAATTAATATTCTGAAAGAACAACGTAACGAAAAAGAAATTATTTTGTGGATACTATAAATATATGTTCTATAAATTATAAACCTCGTTTTACAAGCTATCTACGCAGTCACATATTTTGATGATAGACCTTGGTGTTGTGTTTTTAGTTACTTTTGTAGCCTCTGTGTTGTCTTCCAGGTCCGGCGGCTGGTGGCGTAGCGGCGCGCCGGTCGACAGCACGACGAGGAGCTGAGCTGGCGCTGCCGAAGGCTTTCTCGTTGCTCTTATCCGTGGAATATTCGGCTTTTCCACATTCTTCTGCTTGCTACCCCTCAGTGGTCTTTTTTCTTCGTTTCGGCTATCCGTCCACATCGCACGTCAGAAGCCGTATGCGTTCTGTCGCGACGTAGTTTCCTGCTGTTGCGAGATGTGGGTCGCCATATGAATATTTTTCATGGATATTAAACGGGAATTCGTTATTACATGATTACTGACCTTGACACGAATTCTCAGCGAAGTGTAGAATTTTAATATTATCCATAAAACTGTTATGTTTGTGAATGTTAATCAAACAAACGTTACCACATGATTGAAATCTATTGAATATCATTACTTGCTACTGATTTTACAATATTCATTACAAAGTAAAATGTCTAAACTTATAAGAAAAATAATAAGTACCTTAAAATGCATTTGATAAGGTTTGGTTTGTTTGCAATAAATACCTTCGGCTGTTTCTTTTACGGGCTTCACTCGAAGCAAGGAGCAGCGCAGGGCGTTGCGTTCGGCCACTCTGCGCACAGCCATCTCGTCGGACCTCGGCCGCGCGCCCGCGTCCCAAGCCTTCAGAGTCTCGGAGGTGATCAGCTGAGGCTCAATGGCCGGCGGCGGAGGTCGGCCGCTGTTGAACAGCTGCTGGACGGCGGAGTTCGTCTCGGCGCTTGCCTGTCAGTATCAATGGAGTTTCTAACCTGTAGGTGCAGGCGCCAAGTCGGCAGAAGGATAATTTAAAATAATGATAGCGAACGTAAAAAAGGTGACTTAGTTCCCTACGAGTAAGTAGCGATAAACTATACCAGTACGAACAGATAAAATTAAATTAAGAAGTATCAGTAAATTAAAATATTGCACAAAATTGAAACCAAAAGACAAGTTTAAAATTTAAAAATAATAATCATAGTCTTAGAAGAATGTTAACAACAAAATTAGAAATGTATAAAGTAGATATTTAATTTTAAAAGTAAAAATAGGGTAAAAGGAGACTGGATATAGAAAAAATATCATAAAGTAAGTTTTAGGATATGAAACTGAAAAAAGTAATATTAAATGTAATATATCACAATTAAGAAAAACTGTAAACATTTATATATGTAAAAATAGAAAACAAAAAATCATAAATCCTGGGCAGAATAATCTTGTGCAAAAGATTACGCTAAAACGCGCGACATTGATAAAAATTTATAAGGAAAACGAAATATTAATGGCACGAAAGATAAACTTTCCATGAATCAATTGAGTAAGTAGTAAATAAATAAGTGTAAAATAGAAAAGGGACAACTTGCTCGCCGCGTTTTATTGGAACTGTAATTCAATATTTGTGTAACATAGAGCCGCTTTTTCCGTGCGGGTGCGGGCCTGAGGTGAGAGGGGTGTTGCTAATTGAAAATGACAAATTGTACGTTGAGATACATGACAAATTCCTGAATGAGCGGTAATGAGGGTGTCCGCTACGACACTTCTATGGCACACTACCCTATCTGTATATAAACAAGAAACTTTTCATTTATACATATAAAAGTAATTAACATTCTGATGAAACACCAAAATGAGAATGGAATACCAAAGAAGTTCACTTGAAATTGCCTACAGTTATATCGTAAATACATTTCTGTTATGACGCAAAACCATTAATTGATTTCACCAATTTTGTCGGTAAACAGTGCGATTTCTGTATTTACAAATTAAATTTATGTAGACAGTAAATTATGGATTCAATTATAATACTCATTGTATTTTACATTAAAGTCAAGCAAGTGAAGTCAATAAGCTTCTCTGTAAGCGTTTCCGATATTTAGAAATTGGTATTCTCTTCAGACTAAAATTTATAATAATAATTTATATTTACAAATGGAAAGATATGTACATTTGGATATTCGGTATTGTAAAACACAGTTTTCGAAAATTTGATTCATTAATTGGTATTCAGATAAGTTTACATCAAACTCAACCTGTAATTAAAGTAAACAAAGCATTGAGTTACACTATCAATTAATATAAATCTCTTTACATTCGTTATATTTACTTAACAGCGAAACAGAAGAGCGAATTAGACAATACATTTTCAGCCATTTATTTGCATAGTAGTTATAGTTAATTTCTTTATTATCATATTAAAACCTTTTTTATTTAAGAAAAAGCTCAGTGAGTTTGTTTTGGATAAGTAGAAAACTAATCAATAAATAAATGTTTTGTAATTGGGACTATATTAGGAAACTGTGATGGTATTGTGCAACAACTTCTAACAGATGCAAATACATATTAAATTATAATGTGATTAAAATTTATATTTGTCTCCATGTTGTCTTGTTTTGACTAGTTTTTGCATCGCGGGTCCGTTCACGGACCTCGAATGAATCTTTTCATCTTTATATCAACCATCACGTAATCGACCATGATCCCAATCTCGCCCCTGCTTTCGATTTCAATTCTGGTCCCAGTTTTGATACCCATTTTGGTCTCGATCTAGATTTAAGTTCTCTTGAACATTACATAAATAAGCAAAATGGGACATCCAATATGTTACTTGAGGTAAGACTATTAGCATACCAAATTTTATAGAATTCTGTACTTTTGAGGAGTTCACGAACAAATATGAAAACAGATAGGCAAAAATTTTAAAACCAATGACATATTTTTCTAATGTTTTAATGTCCCACAGTTTTTCTCAAATATATTTCTTCTCCAGTTTTTAACTAAAGATTATTTCTTACTATTTTATTTATGTATAGATTATATTTATATGGCAATCTGCTGCACGTAATATATAGGCTTTATAACGAAATTCTGCCGTGCAGCGGCTCTTTAGAATTAATTTAACATTCCAATTAATTTCGACAAGGGGTCTTCAAGAAAATGAAAGTCGCTGGAGTCCATGGATCGGCGGTGATCATCCACTTCTGATGGCCCGCATGATCATTTTCCCCTTATAATTCCTATAAAAAGGCTAACTTTCTTGAAATCAGGAGTAGGTACCTGTGTGTTTTGTAATCCCTATGGGTAAGCGTTCAGCGTCGGAGGTCTCGCCCAGCGGCAGCGACGGGCTCGCTGTCCGCCGACCGGGCCGTCGCGGTCTGCCGGGCTGCTCCATGAAGTGGACGGACCGCGCCGTCGCGGATCCATCCTCATCGCTGGCCGTCGTCGTCGATCTTTGGTCGTCGTTCTAGATCACACGAGCAGCGACTTTAAAATGATCGTTAGTCCTGACAATTCGACGCGTAGTCCTTGCTGCTAAATAACGCCGAATGTCTAATTTGTCGAAGCATCGACATCGAGATTGATACCGATCGTCGATAGCCAAAGTTTTGACTGATTTAAGTTTTAACACGAAAAGAAACAGTTATATTAGACTTCATAAACACGTTACATTTTCTAAGGTATGAATGTTTGCATTGAACGTACGCCGTTTGCTCGATGAAAATGAACTAGTTCTGTCATTACTTGCATATAAAAGTCAAAATATATCTAACAAATTATTGGGGATGATGAGGAATTCATTAAATTGTTTCGAAAATCATTTTCAGTACTTTAAAGATCCAAGTAACGTTTAATTATTCTTAAATGTAATGTTATTTTTAGGAAAATCGTTGCGTATTCTCCATTAAAACCATTTTATTTTAAAGTGTAGCTTTTCTATGTAAATATTAATAGTATCTATACACCGGTCAGTTTACGTTTTTTCTTTAAATTTGTGTTTATTATTTGTGTACAAAGTTCATATTAGGATTGCTAGTTAGCTATGTTCTGCTTTACAGACCCAAATTTTTGGGTACTTTTTATATACACATGTGTTTGTACGTATACATTATATGATAGTTGGTGCGGCGAATTGCGCTGGTTGGAAAAATTTCATATTACAATGACGACACACTCAAAAGTTTGGAAATAGACAGGACTCACCTGTAATTCTTCCACATCTTCGAGCGGCCGCCACTTTCCTCTTGCTCGTTTTAATTGTGGCTGCTGGCGCGGGCGCGGAATTTGCGGAATCTGAGGGACGAGGGAGCACAACGAGGAAACCACATAGGCGACGATATGGACAAGGACGGAACGTGTATCATCATTGCAACACAGAAAATGCCAGCTAAACACGGCGCAGCCAATACTAAACATGAATGTCAATTTGATCTATGTGTTTTGTGTTATAAAATGAAAAAAAAAAAATAAATCATATATGTTTTGTGATATAATTGTTGTATGTGTGATTTAATTGTTTTACATAACAAATGGATTTTAAAATAATCTACGGTCAGTTTTGTAAATATCCACTTCAATAGTTCATTTATTAAAGCAATGTGAAAGCATAGATTTTATTTATTATAAATAAAACGAGATCGGCTCGGCCCTTAAAGCATTGTATCTGTATCAGCGGGTATGGCGGTTAGATCGCGGTCGCGTGTAATTCATTAATGATTTTTTCAGGTAAAACACTTCCTCGTGCTTCCAAAAGCACACTCAATCATTCTTTACGGGAGTTAACCTGTTAGCTGTTAGCAGTTCCACTCGCATTCGCTCAGCGTAGAGAGTTTAAGCTTCCAGTAACTCAATCTAAAATACAAAACTGTAACGAGGTATGCCTCACTGATTCGGGGAATCAAAATTTCATACAAATAAGTAATTGTAATACATCCTTGATTAAATAATTTAGTAGACTAATTTATTATTAATACTTTTACGAATTTTAAATTAACGTAATATACAATGAATGTTTAAATAATACAACTTAAATCGTGGCTACGCACAATGTTTCATATGCTTTATTGGTTTTACAAACCATTTAGAGATTTTCAAGATGTATTCTTAATCCATGAAAAATATCTGAAAATAATACTTTATACTTTTCATCGAAGAATATGACAGGTGAGCGGTTTAAATCTTGAAATATGCGTTTTCATTACGTTTTATAGATGTCAAATACCATGTTAGATCTACTTTAGAATAGGCGCACCCAATACTAATACTCAAAAGAAATATAATTATTTCTCAACGTATTGGTATTACTAGTTTTCATTTCTGGTATACACTAGATATTGAAATAAAACTCAACTAAACTGCAATTAAAACAAAGTTTTAATTTTGCTTACATGGCCGGTTTACACATAAACAATTATATGTATATGTTTATGTAGTATGTGTCTTTTGCTTATTTCCTTTTCTTTGTTGTTGAGGCGATAGGTGTCGCTTTTCTGTATCTACGGACGAGATAAATAACTTGCAACGAATGCGATGTAAAACGCTTCAGCGGGAAAGATAATATAAAACCAAATTGTACGGTGTCGCGTGTGATCCCAGAACGCGACAAGGGGTAAGCCATTTACTTTCTAATTACATATTCCCTTCCTATAGTATTTATTACGACAGTAAACATGTGCAAAGTTTGAGGCAGACCGGTATAGCTTTAAAGTTTGAGGAACACTAATTTGAGATTTTGTATTGAGCAAGAACTTGAAATTAACAAAAGATTTTAAACGGGGCTAATCAGTTGAAATTAATTGTCTATCACACGGTTAGTCTAAAATTAAAGCGATTTGTAGAATTAAAACCAATGCCGACAAAGTATGCCGTAGCAGAGTTATTACAGAGTTAAACTGTAGATAGTCAATTCATCTCCACACGGTAGATTGTTTGTTGCCACATACAAATGTTGTCTATTATATTACTTTTAAAAGAGTAAAGAGATCACCTCTTTAGTCGAAAATTTACTTATATAAAACAAGGTGTTACTATTTCGTATACGAATCGAGTATTCACGTTGAAGATCAACATCACAGAAGTCGTCTTATAGTCGCAGTAACTACTACAAACTTTTCATGATTTAAGTATCAAGGGTTATCTTTGGCGACGTGTGACTCTGATCGTGATGTTTTGTTTCGTCGTCGAAGTAAGTGATAACTGATATATTAACTGATATAATTCTAAAGTCTGTTAATGCGTTTGACTATTAATTTAATGTAAGACTAGTAGCTAGTCTTATTAAATGTATAGTGTTAGCTATTTTCTAAGATGTGGATATAATGGCTCGGTAAGAGTCTTCATTTTTCTCCATGATCTTCTGTCTTTAAAGCCATTTAGGAATGTACAATACTTTGACGTGGATATTTAAATAGTTATTTATATATTTCCATTTGCTAATCTAACAAAAATTAAGCATCGTTTTAAGTAAAGAGAATTTTCTATTCAGTCTCATTTATATTTTTATTTTGTTACTTCTTTAATCAGTTAGTATAAGCCCCAATAGGGCTTATAACGTAACCTAGTACGTTTGTTCAGTACGCCCATGTTACCGACTAAAGACGTCAGACCTGGCTTAACGCTGAGCGATTGGGTTAACAGACTGGATATGTAACACGCTCTGACGTAAATCAACTAATTTTCGAGAGAAATAGAAGGTTAACGAAACATTTTTCTTCTTCTTCACTTCTAGAAGACTTTTACACGAATTACTGCGGTAAAGGTTAACTTAATTTATTGCCTCATTATTAAATAAAGTTTGTAAGCGTGCGTGTTGGTGCATGCGCGCGTTATTCCCACCAGTGTTATTTTGTACAATGGCGTTGTTAATGTATAAAATTAATATAATCCTATAATTAGCCATCGCAAACATTATTAAAGAGTATTACAATATAAACAAATACGTTCCATTAAAAACGAATGTAAAGCTTTTTTGTTAAAATAAACATCGATTGAATAAAACATAAACACTCAATTAACACACAGATATCTTCTATGTTAAATATACATTTGTTAAATATACATAAAGTTTACAGACGTAAAATATACGTATATCAAAAACAAAAAAATTAAAGTTTGTACGTCATGCGGTAAACCTCACTACGCTATGGGTTAAACAGCGGGATGGTCGGGACGACCACCGCACACATCGGACGAGGATACTCACGGATGCAGCCGTGCTTAAATTATGCCTATTAATACGCAGATAAAAATACGACGCCGCTTGAAACGCCGGGCAGTCACATTTAATTTGCCGTTACCCTCGCTGAAAATGAAAACACGACGGATTGCACACTGAGCTGAAAGCGAGGGCACTCCGGAGTCGGCATTTGCACTATCTCGCCGCGGGGCGGGGCGGCGGCGGCGCGGCAGCCTTCGATTACGTCGCGAATCGAAAACCGCCTAATACGCCCCGACCGCCGTTTTATAGCCCGTTTGAAGTTTTAGGCATTTCCTTATTGTAGAGACATAATCACAAACGGGATTATGTTAGATTAAATTGTATTGTCTATGATGTAATTGTGATGTAACTATAATATAAGTTATATTACAAACGTCAATATGAGATTTTGTTTTGACGTTAAGTTAACTTTGTGTAGATAACAAGCAATGCAATGTAAACATGCCATTTCATAATGGAATGTGTTGTACAAACATTTTAAAAGTTTTTTGAAACACGTTGTATTTGGAATAAAAATAAAATTAAATGAGTTTTATTTGAATATGGATAATAAAAATGAAATGCTCATTGATTTCCTTTTAAGAAAGAATCTAAAAATAAGCCTTACCAGATTATAAAATTGATTTCAAAAAAGAATATAATGACACCTCGTGGCCCAGCGGAAAAGACGATGTACAAGGTAAAGTTCGAAGGCTAGGTAGATATATGTTTATTAATTACTTTAGTAAAGTATATACTTAAATTATGTAAATAAGTTAAAAAGTTCATCGACACGGCGCTGGAATTTACATATTAAACATAACTTACATATTTTGACATTTACTTTTATAACGTAATAAGAAATTAAATCATAAAATATTTTCAGTTTAGTTTCACATTAAAATTGGAAATACTTCTGTTTTGTTTGTCATTAATTTTCTATTAAATTTCACCCAAAAATGCGAAACAAAGTGCAATCATATCCACAATTGACATACAAGTGTATTTAATTATTGTACTTCTTCGTGTCAAAATTTATCATTTCATGAATTTAGAATTCATTAAGGAGCAAACAAAAAATCCCATCAAAAATTAATTCTGAATCATTATTCTCAACCAATTCGTCACAAATCTTATTCTTTACTCTTATTCCGATTTTGTGAAACGAGACAAGACATTCCACACTATATCTCTTTGTATGGTGTATATATAAGGTGCGAGAATGCCATTATTCTAGACAGATCAAAATATAATACCAACAGTGTTACATTTTTGTTTATTTTTGCACCATTTACTGAATTACTGAAAATTAGTATAAAAAAATTGAGCCGAAGTTAGTGGCTGAGTGAGACAGTTTGTTGCTTTCAAAGAGAAAATAAATAATAATTAGATTCATGGTCGTAGGTGCCTTGAGTAATGAGTTTTAACTTAGGTACTTAAAGCAAATTAGGTCACCTGCTGTCTCACTCAGTTATGCTGTATGTCTGTTACAGCATAACTGAGTGTATGTTCCGCTGTCCAGTTCAATATATTGTTGCCGCACTGGCAGTTGGTCGTTAGCAGACCTAACCTGCACTATGGCATGCAGTGTTTAAGGTACGAGCCCTTAATCTACACATATATGAGCGAAATACCACTGACTGACTGAATAACTCCCTATGTGATCTCGAAATTATAGGTCCGACTGACTTTAATTTCGGCATAGTTATTCTTCGGTATGTAAAAATCATTATTTCATGAAATCTCAGACACTATAGGTTGTATTGACTTTAAATTCGGCACAGCACTCTGTTCGGGATTCAATTGCTCACTAACAACGAATTTTACGCAAATTGCACCCAAAAGTTTTCTTCAATTTATGTCTATGCAGCCGCGGACAAAAAGCTAGTCAAATATAAAACTACGGTAGATGTATTGCACGGGAAGCTCTGTTCAAAGGCGTTTATTTGGCTATCACCTTCAGTAAGGTTTAGGTAGGCGGTGCAACGCTATTTGTTTATCACCATTAGGATTTTGTTGCAATCCATATTCATATTGCTTTTAAATATTTTTTATCACCCGTCATATTAGTATAGTAATAGTTGAATAGCGTGATGAAGCTATTCATATTAGTCTTAGAGATCCGAAATACAAGCTTAATCAGTTCAGTTTGTTTTACAGCGTGAATTATATTTATGTAATGTGAATGAGATAGTTAAGTTTTAAGAATCTATGTTGGACCAAAATGGCATGCACTGACAGGTAAGAAATATATTTTTTATTTAAATAATGTTAAAAAATAGATATTCTTTTTAATTGATAACTTTATAATAAAACTAAAAATCATAAA
>BGZK01004030.1:0-16813 GCA_005406025.1 Eumeta japonica | reverse complement strand
CCCTCGTATCAAAAAATAAAATTTCTTAAAATTTTAGGTGTATTATATTTTGATATCATTTTAAGTGCTATTCTTTTTCTATCCAAACTGTTTGAATTTTACGATTGGACCATTATTTACGGAGATACAGCCATTTTCTGGCTCACAGGAACCAAATTATTCCATTACCCCCTCGTATCAAAAACAAAATTCTTAAAATTTTAGGTGTATTATATTTTGATATCATTTTAAAGTGCTATTCTTTTTCTATCAAAACTGTTTGAATTTTTACTTTTGGACCATTATTTACGGAGATACAACCAAATTTTTCTGGCAAAACTGTTTGAATTTTTGATTGGACAATTATATACCGGAGATACAGCCATTTTCTGGCTCATAGGAACCAAATATTTCCATTACCCCTCGTATCAAAAAAAAAAATTTCTTAAAATTTTAGGTTATTATATTTTGATATCATTTTAAAGTGCTATTCTTTTTCTAAAAACTGTTTGAATTTTTACAATTGGACCATTATTTACGGAGATACAGCCATTTTCTGGCTCCAGGAACAAATTATTTCCGTACTTCCTCGTATCAAAAAACGAAATTTCTTAAAATTTTAGGTGTATATTATTTTGATATCATTTTAAGTGCTATTCTTTTCTATCCAAAACTGTTTGAATTTTTAAGATTGGACCATTACGAGAGATACAGCCATTTTCTGGCTCACAGGACTAAATTATTTCCGTACCCCTCGTATCAAAAAACAAAATTTCTTAAAAATTTTAGGTATGTGTTATATTTTGATATCATTTAAAATGTTATTCTTTTTCTATCAAAACTGTTTGAATTTTTACAATTGGACCATTACAGAGATACAGCCATTTTTCTGGCTCATAGGAACAAAATTATTTCCGTACCCCTCGTATCAAAAAAGCGAAATTTCTTAAAAATTTTAGGTGTATTATATTTTGATATCATTTTTGAGTGCTATTTTTCTATCAAAACTGTTTGAATTTTTACAATTGGAGCATTTTTACGGAGATACAGCCATTTTTCTGGCTCACAGGAAACAAATTATTTCCGTACCCCCTCATATCAAAAAAACCAAATTTCTTGAAGATTTTAGGTGTATTATATTTTGATATCATTTTAAAGTGCTATTCTTTTTCTATCCAAAACTGTTTGAATTTTTACGTTTGGACCGTTATATACGGAGATACAGCCATTTTCTGGCAAAACTGTTTGAATTTTTACGATTGGACAATTATATACGGAGATACAGCCATTTTTCTGGCTCCAGGAACCAAATATTTCCGTACCCCCTCATTATCAAAAATTAAAATTTCTTAAAATTTTAGGTATATTATATTTTTGATATCATTTTAAGTGTTATTCTTTTCTATCAAAACTGTTTGAATTTTTACGATTGGACCATTATTTACGGAGATACAGCCATTTTCTGGCTCACAGGAACCAAATTATTTCGTACCCCCTCGTATCAAAATTAAAATTTCTTAAAATTTTAGGTGTATTATATTTTGATATCATTTTAAAGTGCTATTCTTTTTCTATCAAAACTGTTTGGGTTTTTGGACTGGTATATATGGAATACAGCCATTTCTGGCAAAACTGTTTTGAATTACAGATTGGACAATTATATACGAATGCATCCATTTTTCTGGCTCATAGGAACCAAATTATTCCGTCCCCTCGTATCAAAAATAAAATTTCTTGAAAATTTTAGGTGTATTATATTTTGATATCATTTTTAAGTGCTATTCTTTTCTATCAAAACTGTTTGAATTTTTACGATTGGACCATTATTTACGGAGATACAATTTTTCTGGCTCACAGGAACCAAATTATTTCCGTACCCCTCGTATCAAAAAACGAAATTTCTTAAAATTTTAGGTGTATTATATTTTGATATCATTTAAAGTGCTATTCTTTTTCTATCAAAACTGTTTGAATTTTTACGATTGGACCATTATTTACGGAGATACAGCCATTTTTTGGCTCACAGGAACCAAATTATTTCCGTACCCCTCGTATCAAAAACAGAAATTTTAAAAATTTTAGGTATATTATATTTTGATGTAATTTTAAGGTGCTATTCTCTTTCTACCTAAAACTGTTTAAATTTTACGATTGGACCATTATTTACAGGAGATACAGCCATTTTCTGGCTCACAGGAACCAAATTATTTCCGTACCCCTCGTATCAAAAAACAGAATTTCTTAAAATTTTAGGTGTATTATATTTTGATATCATTTTAAGTGCTATTCTTTTTCTATCAAAACTGTTTGAATTTTTACGATTGGACCATTATTTACGGAGATACAGCCATTTTTGGCTCACAGGAACAAATTATTTCCGTACCCCTCGTATCAAAAAACGAAATTTTTAAAATTTTAGGTGTATTATATTTTGATATCATTTTAAAGTGCTATTCTTTTCTATCCAAAACTGTTTGAATTTTTACGATTGGACCATTACAGAGATACAGCCATTTCTCTGGCTCACAGGAACAAATTATTTCCGTACCCCTCGTATCAAAAACAAAATTTCTTAAAATTTTAGGTGTATTATATTTTGATATCATTTTAAAGTGCTATTCTTTTTCTATCAAAACTGTTTGAATTTTACGATTGGACCATTATTTACAGATACAGCCATTTTTCTGGCTCACAGGAACAAATTATTTCCGTACCCCTCGTATCAAAAACAAAATTTTTAAATTTTAGGTGTATTATATTTTGATATCATTTTAAGTGCTATTCTTTTCTATCCAAAACTGTTTGAATTTACAATTGGACCATTATTTACAGAGATACAGCCATTTTCTGGCTCACAGGAACCAAATTATTCCGTACCCCTCATTATCAAAAACGAAATTTTAAAAATTTTAGGTGTATTATATTTTGATATCATTTTTAAGTGCTATTCTTTTTCTATCAAAACTGTTTGAATTTTTACGATTGGACCATTATTTACGGAGATACAGCCATTTTTCTGGCTCACAGGAACAAATTATTTCCGTATTCCTCATATCAAAAAAACAGAAATTTTGAAAATTTTAGGTGTATTATATT
Organism: Eumeta japonica; assembly: GCA_005406025.1. Lineage (NCBI taxonomy): Eukaryota > Metazoa > Arthropoda > Insecta > Lepidoptera > Psychidae > Eumeta > Eumeta japonica. The sequence continues at coordinate 13,738 of BGZK01004030.1, read as the reverse complement.
TTGATATCATTTTAAAAGCTATTCTTTTTCTATCCAAAACTGTTTGAATTTTACTTTGGACCATTACAGAGATACAGCCATTTTTCTGGCTCACAGAACCAAATTATTTCCGTACTCCCTCGTATCAAAAACAAATTTCTTAAAAATTTTAGGTGTATTATTTTGATATCATTTTAAAGTGCTATTCTTTTTCTATCCAAAACTGTTTGAATTTTACGATTGGACCATTATTTACGGAGATACAGCCATTTTTCTGGCTCACAGGAACCAAATTATTCCGTACTTCCTCGTATCAAAACTAAAATTTTTAAAATTTTAGGTATATTATATTTTGATATCATTTTAAAGTGCTATTCTTTTTCTATCCAAAACTGTTTGAATTTTTACGATTGGAACATTATTTACGGAGATACAGCCATTTTCTGGCTCACAGGAACCAAATTATTTCCGTACTTCCTCGTATCAAAAAAACAGAAATTTCTTAAAATTTTAGGTGTATTATATTTTGATATCATTTTTAAGTGCTATTCTTTTCTATCAAAACTGTTTGAATTTTTACGATTGGACCATTACAGATACAGCCATTTTCTGGCTCACAGGAACCAAATTATTTCCGTACCCCTCATTATCAAAATTTCTTTAAAATTTTAGGTATGTTATATTTTGGTATCATTTTAAAATGCTGTTTTTTTCTATCCAAAACTGTTTGAATTTTTACGATTGGACCATTACAGAGATACAGCCATTTTCTGGCTCACAGGAACCAAATTATTTCCGTACCCCCTCATATCAAAAAACTAAATTTCTTAAAAATTTTAGGTGTATTATATTTTGATATCATTTTAAAGTGCTATTCTTTTTCTATCCAAAACTGTTTGAATTTTTACAATTGGACCATTTTTACGGAGATACAGCCATTTTCTGGCTCACAGGAAACAAATTATTTCCGTACCCCTCGTATCAAAAAAACGAAATTTCTTGAAGATTTTAGGTGTATTATATTTTGATATCATTTTAAAGTGCTATTCTTTTTCTATCCAAAACTGTTTGAATTTTACGTTTGGACCATTATATACGGAGATACAACCATTTTCACATCCAAAACTGTTTGAATTTTACGATTGGACAATTATATACGGAGATACAGCCATTTTTCTGGCTCATAGGAACCAAATTATTTCCGTACCCCCTCGTATCAAAAAATTAAAATTTCTTAAAATTTTAGGTGTATTATATTTTGATATCATTTTTAAGTGCTATTCTTTTTCTATCCAAAACTGTTTGAATTTTTACGATTGGACCGTTATTTACGGAGATACAGCCATTTTCTGGCTCACAGGAACCAAATTATTTCCGTAATTCCTCGTATCAAAAAAAAAAAAGAAATTTTAAAATTTTAGGTGTATTATATTTTGATATCATTTTAAAGTGCTATTCTTTTTCTATCCAAAACTGTTTGAATTTTAACTTTTGGACCATTACAGAGATACAGCCATTTTTCTGGCTCACAGGAACCAAATTATTTCCGTACCCCTCGTATCAAAAACGAAAATTTCTTAAAATTTTAGGTGTATTATATTTTGATATCATTTTAAAGTGCTATTCTTTTTCTATCCAAAACTGTTTGAATTTTTACGATTGGACCATTATTTACGGAGATACAGCCATTTTTCTGGCTCACAGGAACCAAATTATTCCGTACCCCCTCGTATCAAAAAAAAAATTTCTTAAAAATTTTAGGTTATATTATATTTTGATATCATTTTAAAGTGCTATTCTTTTCTATCCAAAACTGTTTGAATTCTTACGATTGGAACATTATTTACGGAGATATGCCAATTTTCTTTCTCACAGGGACCAAATTTTTTCGGTACCCCTCGTATCAAAAACGAAAATTTTAAAATTTTAGGTGTATTATTTTGATATCATTTTAAAGTGCTATTCTTTTCTATCCAAAACTGTTTGAATTTTTACAATTGGGCCATTATTTACGGAGATACAGCCATTTTTCTGGCTCACAGGAACAAATTATTTCCGTACCCCTCGTATCAAAAAACAGAAATTTCTTAAAATTTTAGGTGTATTATATTTTGATATCATTTTTAAGTGCTATTCTTTTCTATCCAAACTGTTTGTTTTTAAGATTGGACCATTACAGAGATACAGCCATTTTTTCAGATGGTTTTTCAGATATCCGTACAAAAATCAACCGTTGATTTATTTCCGTATTTTCCAAAACTTTTTAATCAAAAAAAAAATTTTTAAAAATTTTAGGTGTATTATATTTTGATATCATTTTAAAGTGCTATTCTTTTTCTATCCAAAACTGTTTGAATTTTTACGATTGGACCATTATTTACGGAGATACAGCCATTTTTCTGGCTCACAGGAACCAAATTATTTCCGTACCCCTCGTATCAAAAAACGAAATTTCTTAAAATTTTAGGTGTATTATATTTTGATATCATTTTAAAGTGCTATTCTTTTCTATCCAAAACTGTTTGAATTTTTACGATTGGACCATTATTTACGGAGATACAGCCATTTTTCTGGCTCACAGGAACCAAATTATTTCCGTACCCCTCGTATCAAAAAACGAAATTTCTTAAAATTTTAGGTGTATTATATTTTGATATCATTTTTAAGTGCTATTCTTTTCTATCCAAAACTGTTTGAATTTTTACGATTGGACCATTATTTACAGAGATACAGCCATTTTTCTGGCTCACAGGAACCAAATTATTTCCGTACCCCTCGTATCAAAAAAAAAATTTCTTAAAATTTTAGGTGTATTATATTTTGATATCATTTTAAAGTGCTATTCTTTTTCTATCCAAAACTGTTTGAATTTTTACGATTGGACCATTATTTACGGAGATACAGCCATTTTTCTGGCTCACAGGAACCAAATTATTTCCGTACGCCCTCGTATCAAAAACGAAATTTCTTAAAATTTTAGGTGTATTATATTTTGATATCATTTTAAAGTGCTGTTCTTTTTCTATCCAAAACTGTTTGAATTTTACGATTGGACCATTATTTACGGAGATACAGCCATTTTTCTGGCTCACAGGAACCAAATTATTTCCGTACCCCTCGTATCAAAAAACAAATTTCTTAAAATTTTAGGTGTATTATATTTTGATATCATTTTAAAGTGCTATTCTTTTCTATCCAAAACTGTTTGAATTTTACGATTGGACCATTATTTACGGAGATACAGCCATTTTTCTGGCTCACAGGAACCAAATTATTTCCGTACCCCTCGTATCAAAAACGAAATTTCTTAAAATTTTAGGTGTATTATATTTTGATATCATTTTAAAGTGCTATTCTTTTCTATCCAAAACTGTTTGAATTTTTACGATTGGACCATTATAGAGATACAGCCATTTTTCTGGCTCACAGGAACCAAATTATTTCCGTACCCCCTCGTATCAAAAAACAAAATTTCTTGAAAATTTTAGGTGTATTATATTTTGATATCATTTTAAAGTGCTATTTTTTCTATCCAAAACTGTTTGAATTTTACGATTGGACCATTACAGAGATACAGCCATTTTTCTGGCTCATAGGAACCAAATTATTTCCGTACCCTCGTATCAAAAACGAAATTTCTTAAAGATTTTAGGTATGTTATATTTTGATATCATTTTAAAGTGCTATTCTATTTCTATCCAAAACTGTTTGAATTCTTACGATTAGACCATTATTTACGGAGTTACAGCCATTTTTCTGGCTCACAGAAACCAAATTTTTTAAATACACCCTGGTATCAAAAAAACGAAATTTCTTGAAAAGTTTAGGTATTTTATATTTTGATATCATTTTAAAGTGCTATTCTTTTCTATCCAAAACTGTTTGAATTTTACGATTGGACCATTATTTACGGAGATACAGCCATTTTTCTGGCTCACAGGAACCAAATTATTTCCGTACCCTCGTATCAAAAAACGAAATTTCTTGAAAATTTTAGGTGTATTATATTTTGATATCATTTTAAGGTGCTATTCTTTTCTATCCAAAACTGTTTGAATTTTTACGATTGGACCATTATTTACGGAGATACAGCCATTTTCTGGCTCACAGGAACCAAATTATTTCCGTACCCCTCGTATCAAAAAACGAAATTTCTTAAAATTTTAGGTGTATTATATTTTGATATCATTTTAAAGTGCTATTCTTTTTCTATCCAAAACTGTTTGAATTTTTACGATTGGACCATTATTTACGGAGATACAGCCATTTTTCTGGCTCACAGGAACCAAATTATTTCCGTACCCTCGTATCAAAAACGAAATTTCTTAAAATTTTAGGTGTATTATATTTTGATATCATTTTAAAGTGCTATTCTTTTCTATCCAAAACTGTTTGAATTTTTACGATTGGACCATTACAGAGATACAGCCATTTTTCTGGCTCACAGGAACCAAATTATTTCCGTACCCCTCGTATCAAAAAACGAAATTTCTTAAAAATTTTAGGTGTATTATATTTTGATATCATTTTAAAGTGCTATTCTTTTCTATCAAAACTGTTTGAATTTTTACGATTGGACCATTATTTACGGAGATACAGCCATTTTTCTGGCTCACAGGAACCAAATTATTTCCGTACCCTCGTATCAAAAACGAAATTTCTTAAAAATTTTAGGTGTATTATATTTTGATATCATTTTAAAGTGCTATTCTTTTCTATCCAAAACTGTTTGAATTTTACGATTGGACCATTATTTACGGAGATACAGCCATTTTTCTGGCTCACAGGAACCAAATTATTTCCGTACCCCTCGTATCAAAAAAACGAAATTTTTAAAATTTTAGGTGTATTATATTTTGATATCATTTTTAAGTGCTATTCTTTTTCTATCCAAAACTGTTTGAATTTTTACGATTGGACCATTACAGAGATACAGCCATTTTCTGGCTCACAGGAACCAAATTATTTCCGTACCCCTCGTATCAAAAACGAAATTTCTTAAAATTTTAGGTGTATTATATTTTGATATCATTTTAAAGTGCTATTCTTTTCTATCCAAAACTGTTTGAATTTTACGATTGGACCATTATTTACGGAGATACAGCCATTTTCTGGCTCACAGGAACCAAATTATTTCCGTACCCCTCGTATCAAAAAACGAAATTTCTTAAAAATTTTAGGTGTATTATATTTTGATATCATTTTAAGTGCTATTCTTTTTCTATCCAAAACTGTTTGAATTTTTACGATTGGACCATTATTTACGGAGATACAGCCATTTTTCTGGCTCACAGGAACCAAATTATTTCCGTACCCTCGTATCAAAAACGAAATTTCTTAAAATTTTAGGTGTATTATATTTTGATATCATTTTAAAGTGCTATTCTTTTTCTATCCAAAACTGTTTGAATTTTTACGATTGGACCATTACGGAGATACAGCCATTTTTCTGGCTCACAGGAACCAAATTATTTCCGTACCCCTCGTATCAAAAAAAAAATTTCTTAAAATTTTAGGTGTATTATATTTTGATATCATTTTAAAGTGCTATTCTTTTTCTATCCAAAACTGTTTGAATTTTTACGATTGGACCATTATTTACGGAGATACAGCCATTTTTCTGGCTCACAGGAACCAAATTATTTCCGTACCCCTCGTATCAAAAACGAAATTTCTTAAAATTTTAGGTGTATTATATTTTGATATCATTTTAAAGTGCTATTCTTTTCTATCCAAAACTGTTTGAATTTTACGATTGGACCATTACAGAGATACAGCCATTTTTCTGGCTCACAGGAACCAAATTATTTCCGTACCCCTCGTATCAAAAAAACGAAATTTCTTAAAATTTTAGGTGTATTATATTTTGATATCATTTTAAAGTGCTATTCTTTTTCTATCCAAAACTGTTTGAATTTTACGATTGGACCATTATAGAGATACAGCCATTTTTCTGGCTCACAGGAACCAAATTATTTCCGTACCCCTCGTATCAAAAACGAAATTTCTTAAAATTTTAGGTGTATTATATTTTGATATCATTTTAAAGTGCTATTCTTTTTCTATCCAAAACTGTTTGAATTTTACGATTGGACCATTACAGAGATACAGCCATTTTCATGGCTCACAGGAACCAAATTATTTTCGTACCCCCTCGTATCAAAAAAACGAAATTTCTTGAAAATTTTAGGTGTATTATATTTTGATATCATTTTAAAGTGCTATTCTTTATCTATCCAAAACTGTTTGAATTTTTACGATTGGACCATTTCAGAGATACAGCCATTTTTCTGGCTCACAGGAACCAAATTATTTCCGTACCCCTCGTATCAAAAAAAAAATTTCTTGAAAATTTTAGGTGTATTATATTTTGATATCATTTTAAAGTGCTATTCTTTTCTATCCAAAACTGTTTGAATTTTTACGATTGGACCATTATTTACGGAGATACAGCCATTTTTCTGGCTCACAGGAACCAAATTATTTCCGTACCCTCGTATCAAAAAACGAAATTTCTTAAAATTTTAGGTGTATTATATTTTGATATCATTTTAAAGTGCTATTCTTTTCTATCCAAAACTGTTTGAATTTTTACGATTGGACCATTATTTACGGAGATACAGCCATTTTCTGGCTCACAGGAACCAAATTATTTCCGTACCCCTCGTATCAAAAAACGAAATTTCTTAAAAATTTTAGGTGTATTATATTTTGATATCATTTTAAAGTGCTATTCTTTTCTATCCAAAACTGTTTGAATTTTACGATTGGACCATTATTTACGGAGATACAGCCATTTTCTGGCTCACAGGAACCAAATTATTTCCGTACCCCTCGTATCAAAAAAAAATTTCTTAAAATTTTAGGTGTATTATATTTTGATATCATTTAAAGTGCTATTCTTTTCTATCCAAAACTGTTTGAGTTTTTACGATTGGACCATTATTTACGGAGATACAGCCATTTTTCAGGCTCACAGGAGCAAATTATTTCCGTAACCCTCGTATCAAAAAACGAAATTTCTTGAAAATTTTAGGTGTATTATATTTTGATATCATTTTAAAGTGCTATTCTTTTTCTATCCAAAACTGTTTGAATTTTTACGATTGGACCATTACAGAGATACAGCCATTTTTCTGGCTCACAGGAACCAAATTATTTCCGTACCCCTCGCATCAAAAACAAAATTTCTTGAAAATTTTATGTGTATTTAATTCTGATATCATTTTAAAGTGCTATTCTTTTTCTATCTAAAACTGTTTGAATTTTGATTGGACCATTACAGAGATACAGCCATTTTTCTGGCTCATAGAAATCAAATTTATATCCGTATTCCCTCAATTATCAATTCGTTAAAAACATAATAAAGATAAAAGTTCCGAATGGTTTTAAATTAGTATCCTTTGACGTGGTTAATTGTTTCACTAATATTTCAACAGAAATTGCTTTGAATATTATAAAGAGAGATTTTACTCAATATATAAGTAAAAATACAAAGATTCCAAACGATTTATTTATGGAATTGCTAAGTTTTTGCCTAAATGAATGCAATTATTTCTGTTATGAGGAAAGGATAATGAGAATGAAAAGAGGTCTTTTTATGGGTTCTAGCTTGGCACCAATTTTGGTTAAACAAAATAAGAACATCTGAACGTCAAACCAAGTACAAACTATTTCTGACTTAATAAAAAAACTTTAAAGAATTAAGGATGTGGCTTAAAGGCTAATATTCAGTTTCGGTTTTGTGACGTGTTAAAAATTGTCTGCTGACAAATTTTGCTTTTCCTGGCTCATACAAACCAAATTTTTTCCGTACGCCCTCCTGTAAAATAAAAAACGAAATTTCTTAAAAATTTTAAGTATATTAAATTTTAATATCATTTTAAAGTGCTGTTCTTTTTCTATTCAAAAATGTTTGAATTTTTACGATTGGATTATTATTTACAGAGATACAACCATTTATCTGGCTCATAGGGACCAAATTTTTCCGTGCTCCCTCCAATCAATAAAACGAAATTTCTTGAAAATTGTAAGTATAATAAATTTTGATATCATTTTAAAGTGCTATTTTTTCTATCCAAAACTGTTTGAATTTTTACGCCTCGTATTTATTTACATGTAATTGATCTTCAGCTAGAATTTTCTGTATATATGTATGTTCGTTTGAATAGTAATATGTACACGAATACATTTTATATTACATACATTTATGTAAATCGTTAAACTGGGAGACTACTGTAAATTTATATGTAAGTGTATATTTGTTTGCTTTTAACTTGATTAAAAAAATATTTATAAATAATTCACTACGAAAAACCAATCAATTCGGTTTATCAAATAATGAAAATATTTTATTGTGTTGTTGAAAGTGAAAAAATTTAAATTTTAAATTCTAATTGTCGGTCATAACACTTAATTTGTGCGCAATAATACAAAAAGTTAAAAGCAAAACGCCAGTGCAATAAATTTTCGCCGTTTTATCGGGAGTATCGGTAGTTTTGTGACATTTTGTTAAACGTTTCGCGGTTCTTGTTGTTTTATTTATTTTTTGTCTTAAAATGTCTATTTTGTTGGCCGATATTGATGCCACTTGCGCTGCTTTGGGATATTCCGATGGCCGTACAAGACTTAAAAGCAAAATCCTGCCTAAAATGTTTTAGATGTCATGTGGTTGAAGCTTTAACAATAATTAGTCGATTCAGCTCATTGTCAATTATTTGGGTTTGAATGTGTTTTTTACTGCAAACGATTTTTGTCCTTCGTAGTGTGGCTTACCTGTTACTTCCTTTTTTTCTTATTTTAAATTTAGCATCTGATTTGGATTTTGCACCATGATTTGGATAATCATGAGTATCGTCGACATTTGGGGCGTGCTAAAGTCTCGCAAGCAGATTTAGTTTATATGCTGCCTAATTATATGGACGATGATGAATATGCCGATGTTCTCTTACGTCTTTTGGTTATATTGAACAATCCCTCCTTGCTGCCTTATCGTGAGAGGCCAACCAAAGATAATCATGGTCGCAAAATTTTTCTCGAACTGATTGATGTACTACAGGGCTATAAAAATGCCTTTACACCTGGTCAAATTCGGCCAGCCCTGTTTGGAAATTGTAAGTAAACTATAATATATGTATATATATATCTTAGCTAGTGTTTAAGTATTTGGTGGTTGAGTTTAAAGACTACAATCAATTTCTCGAGGGTATTGCTTTAAAAGAATAACCTGAAATATTTTTCTATTAAACTTTTTCTTATTCCAATCAAATTAGAATAGCTTTAAGCAAATCATTATGCATTTTGATCTTCTAATCCCGTATGCAAAACTAATTCTTCTTTTCGGTATTAAATTGAATAAGTTTTTATTCCTTTCGATCATTATAGTTCGGGTTTAAAGCTGAAAATATCGTGAATAGTTTATTTTGTTTGAGCAACAAAATGGTGGAAATATAACAGTGGAGAAAAATGTAATAGAGCAATTTTGTATGTAAGCCACTTTTAAGAAAATAGTGACAAATGATTAAGAGTGTTTTTCTTTATTATTTTAAACATGAATATTACTTGCATTAACATTATTGTTAATGCTTACATTGATTAATACAATTTATCCAGTGTAAATTGGCATACACACGCACACGCACATAAAAATTCACTTACATATATATTACTTGTGTAAACACATACATAAACTAATATAAACTATTTTTAATCTTTGATATATATAAAAAAATGCTTAAAAATGTTCTTACAAAAAACTACAAGAAAATCTCAATTTAATTTTTCAAATTAAAATCTAAGAAATAAATAACGAACTATTGGCAAAATGATAAAAAGAAATAAGAGAAAGGAATGACAAATATAATACTTGCGAGGCCTTTCTTCAAAGTTTGCGCCAGTTACAAATAATATGGTTATTAATTAATATAAATTCTAAACCTTTAATGAAACTTATTAGTTGAGTATACATAATGAAAAGAAATGAAAACTAGACAAGAACACTTGCATGAAACTTACAAGCAGGCAAGTTTGCTTACGTTCAACTCTATGCATATCCAGGTTTTAGGGATTTTATTTGAAAAGTGCTATCTGCAAAATTTGCAATTTAACTGGAGACTGAAAAACTAATAAAATTTTCTAAAGACGTATTATTTGGCAATGACATTAAAATTACATAAAAATCCATCAGATATCAAAATTACTCTAATAGCTCTCCTTCAAAAGTAAGACTGCAAATAGCACATTTGTAAATACATAAAACATTTTTAAATGGTCACTCGCTTCAAAGCGTAAAGAAAAACGTTGTACGCAATGTTTGATAACTTTAAAATAAAATTAGTTAAATATACATACATATTTGTAGAAGATAATGATGAAGTAAAAGATAACAAGAAATTATAAATATAAATACATACATATGCAGATAAATATATTACTGATTGAAAACACTTAACATTGGTACATTATCGGTTGAAGTTGAACTACAGTCATTTACACTTTGATCGAAACTATTTTCTCCACTCGTATTTGTAACATTTGTGAGACTCGATTCGTTGTTTGAACTGCGGTTATCTAAGAAACTTAAATTCGGTATGGAATCGTCATCATCATCTAGCTCATGTCCATGCTCAATTCCATTATAATTCTCTTCGATAGCATCTAGTTGATGTTTCAAAGAATTTCGATTATCATTCATGTTTTCCAATAAGTTTGGAAAATTGGAATCGCTATTCTTGTATTCTGTGCATTGACGGTAACAGTCGCTTTGATGAGGTAAAAAATTCAAAGCAGCAAATAGCACATTTTCAACATTGTTATCTAGCGATTGTTGGTTTTGGCTATCATTATCCTTTTCGCCATTAAGATTTAAAACACTTATAGCTGGTAAATCTTGTGTATCAGCATTACCAGGACTAAGCTCTTCATTTAATTAAAATTACTAGCGGGTAACTGTTTTCATCTTCGATATGTTCAACAACATTTGGCTTTGTATAAATTAATGAGGGAGTTCTGCTTAAGCTATCATCTCCATCGCTAGTAATTTCACTTATTCTCTCGGAGCTGCTATTTAATGCAGACAAGTTTGGTAACGTATGTTCATAAATTGTCGAATTATTCATTGTTGTCGTTTTTATATCACAATCTGCTGTATTATTGATAAGTGCTGAAAGCTTTGGAATATTATTGGATGCAGCAAAAGACAACATCGGTATGTTTTCATTATTCGACAGAGTATTCAATTGTAATTGCTGTTTTGAAAATTCTTCCACGTTTTCTCTCTTCGAATTATTTTTGTTGGCAGTTTGTTGTGGTAATTGATTTGATTGCTGTTGCTGCAGATTTTGTTTCTGCTGCTACTTTAATAATCTCGCTGATTTGAGTAATCTGGGTGGTGGTTTCGGAGGGTTTGACATATATATAATAATCATTATTAATATCGTTGTTGACATTTTCTTGCAAATCTTCGGTGTTAGGATAAAAGCGTGTATCATTGACAGCTTCCTGAATATCTTTAAAAACGTCGACTTCAAACTCGAATTCTGCAGCAGATCCATCAGCAGGGCGAGAAGGCTTTGGTTCATTTAACAGTTCGGCAACGAAATCTGCAGCACGATAAAGTTTCGACTGAACTAACAAATGCAAAAGAACTCCTAAGGTTGGTCTTTCATTTGTTCGTCCGGATGAACCCCATTCGTCAAACAATATTTCAGAACAAAGACGCGTTTCTCCTGGTCGACGTATAGCATTTTCTACAAGACGAATATGATCATTATTGTATTTACGTTCATACGAAGCACCTGAAGCAATTTTCTCCAAATCTTCTTTAGTTCCAAATGTTTGATTGTTTATTTTCTGGGGTATTATTTCCATTAGTATTTGCCAATAATTCTCGTCATCTAGGATAACAGCCAAGTTATACAAATCGTTAGTGTGGACATTCCGTAATTCGGTATTACGATTGTACATAGAAGTGGACATAATTCAAAAGATTCTGTTTATTTAAGCTTTTCTGTATGCCTTTGTGTTCAAACAAATTTAACTCAGATAAGAAAAAAGCATTATTTATTAATGGACGTTTCTTAAATACTTCTTCGATTATTATAAAAAAAATCAACAAGTATTTTCTGACTACACCTTCTATAATGCTATCGCGGCAAAATCGAGAAGCCTTACGCTAAACTTCTCCAGGAGGATAACAAAACGCGATAAACAAAAAGAATATATCATTAAAAAAATTAAATATCATTTTACACATGAAATTTTTCTTTCATGAAACTCTGAGTTTGTTGATTAAAGGGGGTAAAAGAACAACATTTTAATAAATACTTCACAAAAATCAATGTTTTTTAGCTTTTAGCAATATAATTTATTTTTTTCATGCGAAAACAAATAAACAAACAGATTTTTTCTGTCACTTAACGTTGAATTCTATTTTCTACAAGTTTGTCAGTTATGGCATAGAAAGTAAAAGTTAAGACAAACCATTCTTTAACGATTTCAATTGAACAGAATAGCAACATCTGATTCAGAATGTCAAACCAAGTACAAACTTATTCTGACTTAATAAAAAAACTTTAAAAGGCTAAGGATGTGGCTTAAAGGCTAATATTCAGTTTCGGTTTTAAGCCATGTTAACAATTTTATGTATACTAAATTTTAATACCATTTCAAAGTTCTATTCTTTTTCTATCCAAAAATGTTTGAATTGTTACGATTGGACCATTATTTACAGAGATACAACCATTTTTGTGGCTCACAGAAGCCAAATTCCTTTCGTGCTTCCTCCTATCAAAAAAACAAAATTTCTTGAAAATTTTAAGTATATTAAATTTTGATATCATTTTCAACTGCTACTTTTATACACTTCACATACTGTGTAAGGGTATATACAAATTTGTGATTCCGTTAGTAATTTTTTCAATATTCATTTCCGACCCTATAAAGTGTATATATTTGATCAGCGTTAATAGAAAAGTTATTTGAGCGATGTCCATCTGTCCGTCTGTCCGTCTGTGAGTTGTTGAAATCAAGTTTCTGAAAAAACTATTTGACTTAGAAACTTCGTTCTTTCACTAATATGTTGCATATTGTCCACGAGGAATCGCTATTTAAATTCAGCAAAATCGGTCCACCCAGTTCTGAGATATAGGCCAAAATCTGAGACCACCTCGAAATTTCTGCATTTTGTATGAGATTTTGAATTTTTTCTTGAGTTTTAAAGCTGGAATAAAATTTTTATTATTTAGCATGGTTATTAGAGTCCAAAAATTAAAAATATGAAATCGGTTCAGAGATAAAGAAAATATAAGCCTTTTATATCCTATTGTTTAAAAAAAAAATTGCAAAATAGATAGTTAAGTGAGATTCGAACCAGAGACACAACGCTGTAATGCAGACCATTCAACCGCCTGAGCCATCGAATCTCATTATACTTTATAGTATACATACAGGTTTTATAAAAATATAACATTTATTACAGTTTTCTTTCTTACATACACATACATACATATGTATGTATGTATATGTAGTCCCTAAGTATGCTCTTACATTCCACAGAATAACAGCACTGCCAGATTCTCTTTTAAAATTTTTCCTTATTGAAACCTTTGATGACTTTTTTTTTCAAATTATGTATTTTTACCCTTCACATACTGTGTAAGGGTATATCTAAAATGATTCGTTTTGTAATTTTTTTAATATTCATTTCCGACCCTATAAAATTATATATATTTGGAATCAGCATAAAAAGAGACTGATTGAG
>BGZK01004029.1:0-16817 GCA_005406025.1 Eumeta japonica | reverse complement strand
TGGTGGTGATTTTAGGTTTGTTCCTGTACCTTTTGGGCAAAGTTCGGTAAAATGAGAGCAAACAAGAATTTCTCTCAATAATAGACAGAGCGCACAAAAGTACAGGAACACTAAAACCACATTTCTATCCCAAAACAAAACGTCAGCTGTTTTAGCATTTAATACACAAAATCATTTGAAGTAAATTAAATTATATACATTCCTATGTATGTACATACATACATATATGACATATTAGTGTGCATTAACGCGAAATTCAAGTATGTACTTACATTTTTAAGCATTTATAATTTAATATTTTAATAAAATTCACTATTTTAAATTTGTCGTAAAATTTGTTTGCAATTTTTTATTGTTTACTTTTTGAAACAGCTGACTATTTAACTGCTTGCCCAAACTAGCCCGAAGAAAAAGTTTAGGCTATTTCGTGCAAGAAGAAGAAATCTCTCTCACTTGCCCGAACTTCGAGTACGGGAACAGTTTTCGGGCAAATTAAGTTCCGCGGGCTCCCAATGTTGAGTACGGGAACAAACCTTTAACCTCAAAAGTTTTTCATATTCATTCAAACTTTGTACTATTAAAAGCATTGTTGATTTAATAAATCACTGCAGTTGATTCATAATAAAATGGATATTGAAATATCGTCACAAGTCATGGCTGCTTTAGAGAAATAAAACTTTAATTTTGTTATAAAATGGTATCTTATCAATACAACTTTATGCGATGTTATTTTTACAACAAAATATTCAAACAATTTGCTTTTGCAGTTTCATTGAACATTTTCCGTCTGGAATTTCAAATTTGAAACCACGTAATTATTTTTAAAATAATTTAATAGGATGAACATAAACATTTAGTCACGTGTAGACTTTTTGCCTTGATGCACTATTTCCAAAAAGATGCTCTGTTTAAAATAATTTATTTTAAGTCCATTGTACTTCAGAAAGATTTTTTTCGATCAAGTTTTCGTAGACACTTTCCTTAAAAAAATAAACGACTGTTCTAAATAACATTTTTGCAAACTTACATTCTTCTTTCAAAATGTATTTAAAAAAATATTTCCTGAATGGAAAACCCTATAAAAGAACTACTTCATAAAATACATTCTTCTAGCCAAGTTTATAGCGAACTGTCTCAGCCATAATTCCAGTCTTAAACTCAAATTTATAAATAATTACGTCTTGCTTTTGCATCTTCACTAATGTATGCTGGGTGCCAAAGATGGGGCTAATAGCGGTGTTAGTGGCCGGCTGACTGACCGCTGACCAGTTGCCTGTTTACTTCATGCCGAGTAATTTATTTGCATGGACTTAAGAACCATCATCAGTTGTTGATAAATGCTTAATGCATTCATTTATTATCATTAGAATATTTGTTTTGCTCAAGCAGTCTGCGAAAAGCCCAAATATGTTTATAAATATGGCTTGTATGTATGTATATGAAACCTGTTCAACACAGCAGTTTACCCAAATCGTTTTAAGAGAAAAATTGTAAATTGAATAATTATAAAATTGCAAATTAGATAAATAATGTTGCAGCATGCTGGCATTAACTGCTTATTCAAACAGACACGTTAAATGTTTAATTTAGAGGATAAAGAATTCTATTTGCCATATGAAAGTTTTAGCGTTGAAAATTATTTCTATTTTATAGACATTTTTTTTAACATTTTGCTACAAAGTGCAACACCAGAAGTTGTGACAAGATGGCAAAGAAATTTATAAATTATATTATAGATATATTGTGATGACATACGAATACAAAAATATCCTTTATATTAAATGCTTGGCCCGAACACGAGAGATACAAATGAAATAACAGTTTAGGAAGCATTTGCCATTAATCATTTGATTATCTCAGCTGAATACCAGTTCACCTGTTGTAACCGTGGCTTGCATTTTGAATGTTTTGGTTTGCTATTCCATTTTATTCTTAATATTTTTGTCCTCAAGTTGTCAGTGCAACTGTTCATTTACAATTCCTTTAATAGTTCAAGAAACTTGTGTCTTAAGAGTCCTTCTAAGCACTCCTGCGTATCACTCATTCTTTTATTCGCCGGCCTCACAATGCCTGCAAAGTCTACCTTGTCGCACACATTCCACTGATCATATTTACTGATTGCTTATTAAGGACTATTTATAGAAAATGTGGCAACAGGATGCTGTTGTTGTTATTGTTGTTGTCACAGCAGTTGGCAGTCATTTGCTTATGAAAATACTACATTCAACAGTCAGTCAGTTCGTTGTTGGTTGGGAACTGGCTGAAAAAATTTTATCTTTTCATTTTATTTTTTGTTGATTATGTTTTATGTTGTGTGAGTGCAATAAAAAGATTATTTTATTTAAATTGATGAGATAAGATTTGATGAATGGTGGATGAATGTTATTGAGCATTCGCTACAACGCCAAAGTGGTTACCAGAAAGTGTTTGAAGAAAAAAATATATGTATTTTTGAGCTTCCTAAAACCAATGCGCATCTTAGAAAGAGATGAATGTAGGGCATGTGGGGAGGATAGTGAAACATTGAGACACTGTTTATGCCATTGTTCCGCCTTCTTACAAATACGATCCCAACATTGATTACAGGTTGATACCTTACCGGCCATGACCCACTTACGGGGCATAAGCTGGAGGAAATTGTGAAACTTCGTAAGTGGCACGGAGTTCCTGTAGGCCTATTGGTCAACTCTATGGTTAAACCCAAGGAGTACACAACAAGCCTTTATTGGTTTGGGTGCATGTCGTATGACATGGGCTAATATTCTGCAAAGTTGGTTTCTTCATATTATATTTTGTGGCTTACGTTCTTATTGGTCCCAAGGTAGAGCCAACATAGCTTCTGCATACCCCACTTAGTAGCTTCGAATAATTGCCAAGGAGTTGCAGCTGATCAGCTGTTAGAGAAGTGTTCAACCATTCTTATTGCATCTTCTGCAAAAATCATTAGTTTTCAGCACAGCCGATTTGAAATACTTTTTGGGGAGATTTCTCAGTATTAAATTGTTAGCAGCAGTGCAACGCAGGTAGCCTGACTAGAACATCGATATTTGAAAGCAACACAACTTTTTTTATTACAATAAATGGCTTATTACCTTGTAAAGTTTAAATCGGAATTTATATCGAAGCTGGACTAAATGTATTTAGACGTATAAACAAGACGTTTTGTTTTAACGAAGAAAAATCTTTATATAAAACCTCATTAATTTGATCTCTTTGATTTTAAAAAGGGCTATGGTTCATTCTTCACTATTTATTATTAATGCAGCAACTTGTTAAAATTTTTACATATTTTACAGTATTTTTTTTATATAATTAATTAACAAATTTAAATTAAGCAACACTTGCAGCCAGCAGCTCAAACGTGAAATTGAATCATTCACAATCCAACTTTTGAACCCCAAATTTATAAATCTTTTATCTAAAAACTATTTTTCCACTTTAGTTACAACAAAATAAAAGAAAAATTAAATGACTTAATTTTTGAAAACGCAGAAAAGGCATGAACAAAAGGAAAAACTTTTTATGTTTGATAAATTGTTGCACTAAAAGAAAACATTTATTAAAACACGAAGTTAAAAGAAGCCATTTCCAACACCTTTATTTTTACATAAAACGAATGAAAAGTGATTACGACTATAAATAAGAATTTTAAAAACGATAAAGTAAATTTCTGGCTAAGAATTACTTTAAGCATCTTTCGACACGAGCGAAGAGATAAATGAGCAACTTCGGCAGACATCGAGGCGCAAAAAAAATATTCAAACCTTTATTTAGATTATTTTAGTTGTCACCGTTTTCTTTAAAAGCAAATAAAAACTTTTGTACTTTCATATCTTAAAACCGTTTTAACAAGATGCGTTTAAAAGCGAGCGATTTGTGGCAGCATCGGTGCCCTTTCAACGATTTTGAAATTTTGAAATTACTTTTGGCATCGCATAAACAATTCCAATCTTTGAGTGCCGGGTGATTCTTAAGTGTGCTACTGCATTTAATTTTCTATAGAATCTAATGGGGAAGCGATTTGGTAAATTCTGACCTCTGTATGAGCATCAACGTGTTTTCGGGGATTCAAATGAGTTTCTAGCTCTGTTGCTGATTTAACATAAGATATTTACTTTTTTAATTTCGCGAAAGCAGCCAAGTTCGAGCTTTAGTCAGTCATTTGTACATGCTTTGGGTCAATATTAAATGATAAACGTCCGACTTAAGGAAGAATAGGCGTGCTTGGTTACGATGGGGTGGCGTAGTCCACTGCACTCAAGATAGGCCGTCGATCAAATTCAATTCCACGTTGTTTCAAGCGCGGTCGCTCCTAAGCATGGAAAATACGACGTTGATTTACTTACGAAAACTATTGGTAACGAAAAGTTGAGGGGGTCTGGTCTTTAATTGTACACCTCTAGACGCGACACAGCAATAGTTGTACATATAACTTTTTGTGGGTTTTGTGTAGTTGAAACGAAGTGTCTCGCACTTTACAGTGAAACTGAGCAAAGGGCAGGCTTAACATAAAGTATTACAGCAAAATCTTCCAGTTTCAATGCTTCGAACCATCTACGAAAGTCTATGTGTGCTTTACAACACGTTTAAGACTTTAAATCAACAGCTATGAAGACCAAAAATACAGCAGCTTTTGATTTTTATTCCAGCTCCTGTTCTTTTAACAAAGTGGTCGTTCTGTATAATTTGCATGTAAGTCTAAAAGAAAGTAATTATAACGTTGATAATGCGTTTCTGTAATTGTGTTTTAGCCAACAGCGCAATCATTTTTAAGTGTCACTAAATGTCAGAACTTATCAAATCGTTATCATTTAAAAACATTTTAATGCCAATCGGTGTTTATTTAATTGATTTTCATGCATATTCTTGCATATTCTTGCACTTCAAGCAACAACAACATTTAGTTACAGCGTTGCGTTTACATATATATATGTGGTTCTGCTAGTTTCTGTTTCCTTCTCTTTCAGCCAGTTTAACAACAACTTCATTTGGTAATCTGAGGGAATTTAATCAAGATGAAATGAAATCAATAGAGGTGTTAGAGCATGAAATATGATGAATTAAAAAAAACGGTTTTCTAAAAAAACTGAAATAATTTTTTTTAGAACTTTGTTAAATTTCTTTGTAACAACAAGGCAGAACCGACAATAGTTGTTTATTCCGAATGTTGACTTTGCTTGTCTTTTAGCTGTAGCTGTTGTTTCGAATAAATCTAAAATCTAATAAATATTTGTTTACACCTTATCAATTATCAATTGTTTGAAATTTCAGTAACAAAATCATTGACTTGACGATAAAGTGAAAATGGCAGTATCCTTTTCAGTAGTGCGATTCTGTATCCAATTTTAACAATACTTGGCATTGTTAAAAATAATAACAAGTGAATTGGCGATTTTGCTATTCTGTAGTACAGATATTTAGCAACACTTGTTATCGTCTTGTTATTAGAGTCAGCTGTTTTGTTAATAAACAACAAAGTGATTGTAGTAGTTTAATTTCGTTAGAAAACAACATAAAATTTTATTATATTTGTATATTAAATAAAGTTTTTGAAAAATAAATAAAATTTGTGAAATGGCATTTGAATATTTAGGGTATAGTTTGTCAACACAAGAGCAGCAAAGCAGTTTGAGGGTAAGTCGCCGTTTACTACGAGAAGCAGATAATCCTTTTGATCTGCCAATCACGGAGTTCGAAAACTTTATCGTTTAACTCGGAACTACGTTTCCTAATATCACAAAATGCTTAAAATATATAAAAATGTAAATTGCTCGCAGCTTGGCGGAAAATTTTTTCAATTCTTCTTTGCACTTTTCGTTATTTTGACATATGTTTTACCAGTGGTGCCACTAGACTTACATTTTTCTCAATGTTGTTAATTATAAGTTAGAGAATAGCAAAGTCGTTACTGCAAGCAACAAAATAAATTGACAACATAACAATCTCTATTATTGTTAACAGTTACAGAATCGCACTACAGGATGTACCCTTTCAATAAGAAATCGTTTTTGCTGAAGCAAACCTTTCTAGGCCAAAGCCTATGCACTATGATGTGAGCATTTTTCACTACTGATACATGTTGAAATGTAGCATCTATTTAAGAATTTTCCAGTCGCCTACATTTCATCATTTAGCAGAAGTCGCCACATCGCCAATGAATTTGAAACTTATTTATTCCCAGCCTTGACACTGAATCATTCGTACTCTGTACACTGAATTTATATTTTTAGTCCCCAAAAGTCCCAATACACCTCATGTGAATATTTGAACCAAAGTAGATGTCAAGTCAAAAAGATTTACTTTTCTACATGTAAAAAAAATATATACATACATACATATATTTATTAACTTTATATGATGTATTTTTGTCTTTGACTTTTATATAAAATAAATCAATCACATTATTCCAATGCAAGACCATTTTCTCTTCTCCATTCAAAGTGTTGATGTTAATTTCATGTTTAAATGTCATTAATTATGGCTTTAATTTACTAAAATACACATAAATAATTCTCTTATTGTAAAGTAAAGCAGACAAGAAATTAAAACACCACCAGAGTTGTGACTGACTATTGACATATAGAACATCCCTTGTTCTAAGTGCAGATGAGAAAGAAACGTCCCCAACATTAACAAACACTCGAGCACCAAAACTAGAAGAGTAAGCGCAGACTCTCAATGATTTTCCATGCAAATACATGAACACACACACACAAGTAGCCAGACAAATTAACTGTTGTTTAATTTAACTAAACTTGCAGAAAAGGAAAATCCTATAATTGCACTGGTACGTTGATTTCCCATACTGCAAACAAAACAAACCTATTTTTAATCTGATTTTCTACTTTTCAAGCATTTAAAGTATTACGCAAATCACCTACTTCATCGTATCGACCAACATGAGTTTAAGAAAAATCCTTTATGTTTCCATATGATTTAAAATGGCCCGTTAAGTGTCAATGAACTAAAATCTCGTGCTATTCAGAACACTATACAGTCGTAAAAAATATTTGTGTTTCTATAAAGCAAAAGCATGTTTGTGCATATCAGAACATGCATATAAAAATCTTCTTACTGAATTTAGCCACAAACATTTTTCACACGCTCTTCAACAAGCACATTCGTAGCACAACCCTCGCATATCCGTAACTGCTCTTGTTTTTTATTTATTTATACACACAAGCTGCTACTGTTTTCGTTAAGAGTTTCGAGTTGGTGGTTGTTTAACTTTATTGTTTTTTCTTTCCCTCAAAAATGCGAAGAATAGTGGCATGAGTTTTATTTTATTTTTAAATGATTTGTTTGCTTGTGTTTGTGTTTATCTATGTGATAATTTCATTTGTTTTGTTTATTTTAACAATTAGTTGAGTACATATTGCAGGAAAAGAAGGCGGCTACTTTGTGGTAAATTGTTGTAAACATATTTATGAGAGCTTTCCCAATGGATGTGAGGCATTAAACAGCGATGCCGGATCGAAGTTAAGATGTTTTTTTCGATGTCTTGATGAATACAACCTCTATCTACGATGGAGCGAACATGCGGCAGATGTATCTGTCGAAATTTTTAAGAAAAGTTTGTCTCACAACGAAAATGACTTTAGTTAAAGTAGGTACTTACGTACCTATTTGAATAGAAAAAACACCCTTTAAAAGTTTGGAACATATTTGTATATGTACATATATTCCGTTATTTTCCAAAAAATTTTTAATTAAAGCTGTTTATCTACATCTGAACTCATTAAAACATTTTCGGAAATCGTGTAAACTAAAAGATCCCACGATGCATTGCTAAAAGCAAGTACTACTTTAGGTCGGTTATTTTTCTTAGAAAACTCTTTGGGGTATTTATCGATATCGTCAGTAATAACATCCTGGCAAAAGTGTTGGCCTACAACCTCCTTTTGTTTTAACACCAGGCGTTCAAAAGAATTTGAGATGAAAGTCACACGTTGCTGGAGCCTTGTTCATAATAATCTGTTTTATTCTAAAATTGCTGAAACTAACTGTAAGAATAATTCTTAGACTTTCAAACTCATTTTAGTTTACGTATTTCACTTTTATCCGTACCAAGAGGGATCATGTCACTGTTTGGCCAATCTATCTAATCACTATTTGACCAATCATGTTGTCGATTATTCAAAAGTACTCAATAAGAAATGAAAGTGTGTCAGTTACACATTTGTCAACGCTGCACTTATGCATGAAACAGAGTGCATGAGTAACGTTTTACCATTTCTTTATGATATACCTACACGCATTGTTGACGTGAATGTCACACTACTCTCTCTTCTTTGAGACACATCGCCTAACATTGTTTCTACAACGACGATTTTCTGCCTGTAAGCAAATTGCCATTATAATTTTCATTGGCCTCTTTGGGCAGTCCTATATAAAATTGGTAGCAGCAATTATTTTTATTGCTGTTAGTGTATCTGGATGACCTCAGTGGCAAGGACGCTGAATGCTACCACCTTTTCTATTCCATTGTTAAGTCACAGTATGTGCCCGATTTCTGTTGAGATTACACTATTAGACTGACGTTGGTTCGATATGACGTAGTACAAGACTTATGTATAAGACGTATGTTTTTAGAAAATTCACGCTCTGGGCAATGTGTTGGACCAATTCGTCCAAACTATCTTTTGAGTATGTCGTATTGGAAGACTATGCAGAAGCAGATATGTGCTACACCCAGTGTAAAACTGCACAATGCTTATCGACAAGACCTTGGTTTTACGACCACATCGAAATCGTTATATGTAGTATTTGCATACGCATTGAAGCCTTGCATGAGGGTATGACTTTATTTGCATCGATTGTATCTAAATTTCACTTCCCTAAAATTTACTTTCTTTTCACAACGCATGACATTTCACAATTCCTTCTACCTCCACACAAATCATGCCCGAATGCTCTTTCAGCTGTTAAACTTGGTTTTCTAAAATCAGTTTTATCTTTTCGGTTCCCAATTTAAGAAACTAACAAAATTGCCGCTGGAAGTTTATCAACACCACACTTTGATAAAAAAAACTAGTACCAACTAGAGACAGCAGAAGCTACTTAAGAGTGAAATCACAGTTTTAGCTGTTTTGAAAAATGCTTATTTTTGAAAATTTTAGGTATATGGCTCTCACAGCCAATTTCCAAAGAAGTCCAACTATATTCTTTGATTTTTGATGGCAAGAAGACAGCAGAAGATCTATGCCCAGGGTATTTTGCATGCCACATATTTTTGTGCTCTTTATTATGCAATACAGCGATTTACCAACCCACCTCGAATTCAAAACATTTAATTCAGTAAAATTTTTCCGAGAACTCGGAACTTGTTTCAATATATATTAGTATGGCAACTCTTTTTAAGAAAAAATCCTAGCTTGACTCTCTTCTTCAACTTTAAAAACAACAACAAACAACAGCAATATTTGCAACAAAAGCAGTGGAAAACATCATAGGCGCCATCGCTATTTGACACCATAAAACAAAAATAAGAATCACTTTAAACACAAATAAAATTACAAACAAATAAAACATAAACACCACAAAAGGAGAGGAACTGAGAACAAATAGATAAAACCGGCCATTAAAGTAAATAATACAATAGTAGCAAGACAAACACCCAAAATCCCGCTAACAAATCTCTTTCAGCAAAAGCAGCCTCTTCGCTCGCTCACGGAAGTTGTCGGCAAATGAAAGCAATATGGCTACCTTTGCAATGAAGAGAGCAACAGAGACAGTAAAGTGGAAGAAAACATAATACAGAGTCATTGTGGAGAGTTGAGCAGTTGAACCACTACAAAGAAATCAAGAAAACAGAACGGAAACAAATAAAATGCTGTTGCTGGTGACGTCGTTGTTGGTTGACGTTATCGCAGTCGTTTTCTTTGCGGTAAGTTTAACAAACGAAACTCAGTCGACATTTAGAACTTGACGACGCGTGAACGTAGTGGAGAGTGATTGTGTATGACGTCGCGTGTTTGTTAAGAAATTTGGGACAAAAAGAAGTTTTGGTCTGGTTTCTTTTTTATTAAACAAAATAGTTCATTACAAGCGTAAATGATACTTCTAAAAAAGAGAGTGAAAAGATTTAAAACACATTAAAATTGAAAATATATAAATAAAGTTCCTACACTCAAAATAAAAATATTTTAAATAGAAAGAAATTTATAATAAAATAAAAAGCATTCTGTGCAAATTTATTTTTACAATAATCAAAATGTTAGTGCCGTCGGATATGATAGCGGCACAATCGAAATGGTTTATCAAAGTGAGCAAATATTTTGCCGATCGTGTGCAAACGCGCAAAGCCCAAATACACAAAACAAATTCAAGAAGTGTGCCGCATTGTGCAAGACATTCTCAAAGAAGTTGAGGTTCAGGAGCCTCGATTTATTTCCTCCCCAACGACTACAATGGTCGTTTTGAGGGTCTGGAAGTCATATCGCCCTCAGAATTTGAAATCATTATTTATTTAAATCAAATGGGATTATTAAATTTCGTCGATGATGGTACACTGCCTGGCTGTGCCGTGCTCAAACTTAGCGATGGCCGCAAGCGTTCCATGTCTCTATGGGTAGAATTTATAACAGCTTCCGGCTACTTATCTGCTCGCAAGATACGTTCACGTTTTCAAACGTTGGTTGCACAAGCTTGTGATAAATGTGCTTATCGAGATATTGTGAAATGATTGCCGATACCACCGAAGTTAAACTGCGTATACGCGAAAGGATTATTGTACAAATAACACCAGCGTTCAAATGTGCCGGCCTGTGGCCACGTTCTGCATCACATTGGCCTATACCGGCTATACCGTGGCCACATCCCAATATTATAGCAGAGGTTAAGACTGAAGGCTTCGATATGTTGTCGAAGGAATGTATTGCGTTGCAGGGCAAAAATTCAGCAATGGAAGGCGATGCGTGGGTTCTGAGCTTTACAGATGCCGAAAATCGACTATTACAGGGTAAATATTATGAACAATACAGATGCCGTCGGCATGTTCTATTTTCGGAAAATGTGGAACTTTTATCGAAAAGCGTTATACAACTATTGAAACAAGCTATGTACAGCTGTTTAACCTGATTAGGCTCCTTCTCACAACTTAGCAATAGTAAGAGGTAGAATTTTGTTGACCGGTTTTCGTAGAAAAGTACCATCTATAATTTACATCAATTATGCGATCTTTTAATAGGCTCAGGCTTTTTAGTTTTGCAATCAAAAAATTTACAAACTACGCACTCTCAGTGAGAAACGCGTATTTTAAAATCATACCAACTTTCGTAGTAAGATATTAGAATTCTAAGCCTTAAGTATTAAGCTACTTAGTTTTGTAATTTCAAGTTTTGAAAATGTGAAAACTTATGGCGAAGCTTAGCCTTAAAACCTACTTGCCAATCGGTAAGTTGTGGCACTGGGCCTTGCTACTTCTTTATAGAACTTTAGGGTCCAGTTTAAAATAACAGCTCTTAGCAAAACAATATCTATATGATCCCAGAGTAAGGAAACTCGTCCCTGTCCCTGTTACTACGCCATTTGCAAACCGCTTAAATTTTCCCCGTTTATATTTTCAACAACCAGTTCCTCTATTTCGATCATTTTCGATCCTTTATAAATACATTTAATACAAAAAAAAAAAATCAAAATTTTTATTGTATTAAATGTGTTTGTGCGAAAGGATCGAAATGATTCGAAATAGAGGAATTGGCAGTAAGTCTCTGTTTCATCTTTAAGAAGACCAGAATTATGGTTGATTTTAATATCAACATTTGCCTTCAATGCTGTGGTTGAATTTGTAAAAAAAATTGTATCTTGGACTATCCAAATTGAAGAAGGTTTTGAAGTTTTTAGTCAACAACGTGACATTTTATACGGAAAAAATTAATAGCTGAAAATTTCATTAAGCATTTAATTAGCTTTCAACCGACGTCGAAGATTGACTCAATAAATTAATGATTGAGTTAATTAAACAAATTTATTACATCTTTGAAATTTTATTAGCAGGACAAAATCGAAAATTGTTGATAAAATACAGGGTACAGACTTTCCTCAAATAGTTAAGACATTTGAAATCATTGATAATGTTGGTCAAAATCAAACGAAATTACCGTTTTCCACTAAAATGTTAAGTGAACTCCTACTCTTTTCTTATACCTTTGGGGACGTTAAATAGAAATCATAGCAATAAGATTAAGATGAGCTAGAACCTACAATCGAAGCTCAACAAAATGTTTAACATCAAATATTAAGGAGCAGAATGACAAGAAGTTATACAACTGCTCCTTTGTAGTTTCTAGAGGGACAAAATATCATACTGACTGACATTACGGACTTTCTCAATACTCTGACTCAGGGATTAAGAGTGCATCTGGACGAGTAGCATTAATAAACCATCCTATTTTACATTGACGATATTTTTCCATATCTCTTATAGCTGAAGATGTTCCCTTAAGAATATATTTTGCCTTATCGCCCCTATCTATTCCCAGCGAAATGTATAGCCGATCGCTAATAATGTTTCGTAGTTAATATTTGTCATCCTCCTCAAGAAGTTACCATATTGTCATAAATGTTCAATTTCTATTATTAAATATTTCTTCCAACGCTATAACTAGTTTCAGATTAGCTCTAGAGGCATAAAATCAACGACATTTTATGGGAATTTACAAACACAATATCTCCCTTTACTGGCAGCTCACATATCTGTGTGTGCTCGCATATTTTAAAATTGTTCCCATCTAATGATCTAGTGTATGCCAAAGCATAACTGATTCGCCATCAAATCACTTGAGAGCAACAATATGTTTTAGAAAAAGGTTTAGTTTTAAGCCTGGTACTCTTACACGAAAGTGTAAAAATTGTTTTGCAACAATATTTAGTAGATACACGAGAAAATCTCCATATAACAAATGTTAACATTCTAAATCTTACGCTAAGCACACGTCTTAAATTATTTTCACAATATCAAGAGTGTACATTTCACATGAAATTTTATACATTATACATTTAGGATAGAAAAATCGTAACTTTTCAAAGTATTGCCTTATTTTACAAAAATTTAATTTATTTGTTCTTAAGTTCAGTTTAAAATCAAAACTGAAGTTCTTCTTTTTATATTTTCTTTTAGTTGTATTTTTTTTTTTTGAATATTCAACGATTAAAAATGGATTAAATGTTCCCTGAAAGCCTATATTTTCCATATAATGAAGTTTGACATTTTTTAGAAAGGTTTAAAATTTTGTTATTGTAATAAAATCTCAAGAAATCATGTTTTATCGATCATTTTCGATTTTGAAGGTGTAATCGAATTCCTCATAACTGCAAAACGATTTGCTCCAGCCAGTTTATACAACAAGCTCTTTTGAGAATTATGTTCTCCTTGTCACACTGTGCAGCTATGCTGGTTACGTATTTATGAAAACATGCAACCACTCTTACTCGCCACTGTATTATATTTCCCTTCATATTTTAATTATAACTGCTCTGAAAACTATTGAAAATCTTACCTTAATTGAAAAGCAACTCAGTACAGCGATCACAAATTAAGTTGTCTAAATAGATTTCCAACCGGAATTCCCGTCTTAAAGTGTTAATGTTAATGCTCAATTATAAATTAATAATATTTTAAAAAACAATAAAAATACATTGACTATAAATGGAAAATAGTAAAAACGTGACACTGGCTAACTGATTAGCGTCTGAAATATAAATATAAAAAAATAAAATAAAGTTTACAAATTGAAAGAACTAAATCAAGAAAACTCGTATCAAAATGTCATGCCAGCGGGGTATGGAACGATTTTAAACTATAGTTCGATAAACGTGGATGTATGTTCAGCAGAAAAACATTATTCTGTCTAAGCATTTCAAAGCTGGTAGCAAGTTAAAATGTGAGGAAAACAAGCAGTAATTCTTATTTATGACCTGTGGAATCAGTGACACAATTAAAGTTTTATTGATTTATTTAAGAGCTTTAAATGACGATTGAAATAGTGATTTGAAAATAAATATCCATTGAAAACAACAGATAAGCAAATTCCAACTTTTTCCTTTTATTGTTGTTATATAAAACTGTTTTATTATATTATTATTTTCTCCCTCAACTATAATTAAACAAGTTCCCACAAAATAACAATGTATGTGTGTAATTTTCAAAATGTTGTTTAGGGCTTAAGTGAAGCGATACTTCACGTAATGGCAAGCAATTTATTGGAAATTTTAATTGGTGCTACCAGAAATCATTTAAGCCATTCCATATTTACAATCAAAGTTGTTTGTGCTTTCGGATATTATATGGAAAACTATAAACAGATTTAATGGTGTAATTTAATCGATTATCTTGAAAGACATCGAACTTGGCAAAGTGCATTGAAATGCTTTAAACACATTCGACCCAGCAGCTACCGACTACAAACTGGAAAAATAATTTACACGCATTTTATGGGAAATGTCATTTTGAAAAGGGCGTATCTGCACTGGATCTTGGCCACCGATTTAGCTGCCGTCAACTTAGATCTAATTCTATTTTTTTCTTTTGGCAACAACAAAAATTTGTAATTTTAGTTTCATAAAAAAAGTTCTATAAATGATTGTTTTAGAGCAATATTTGTATGATTAAAGTTTATGTGTGAATAATATATTTGATTTAAATAAAAAAAAATTTCAAAAAGTGTGCCGCTTCTAAAATAGTTATGTCGCTGACTTTTTGGCTACAAGTGTAGCCAGCTACGATGTTCGTGTAGTATGCTGTGTCGCATGTGTTTAATGCTAGACTACACATTTTGAAATGCAGCTTCCGCCGACGTTGATACATAGAGCTGAAATATTTTGTTAGTATGGACGTGCATTACAAGCTTTTAACATTGTTTATCGATCATAAATAATTTCTCGATATGTAAAATAAAAATATTACCAACTACGGCATGAATAAAAAATTTCCCGCGGTGAGTTGAACTCAGGCTGCCAGATGACACTATAACGATAAAGCTACACACTTTTCCATGAAAATATCGGCAAATTAATCAGCTGAAGGAATTAAGACTTTTTTACATAAAATGTTTGAAATATTTTAAGACTAAAGAAATTTATCTAAATTCAAAAACAAATTTCAATGTTGTATGTGATATACATAATAAATATTGGAAAAGTTTGAAGTAGTCAAGATTTGGTTAAATCCAACAGCTCCCAATGGATTTTCTTTTTCTTCTCTGAAATGAAAAATTTTTTAAATAATGCCAAAAGCAAAATTAGAAATCATTCAATAATTCGGTGTATGTGTGCAAGATCGGACAAATTTAGAATGAAATAAGTTGCTTTGAAAAATGCATGACATGACTTTACCCAAAATCTGCAATATGCCGAAAAGCCGACACTGTTGGCAGCCCTCGTTGAACTCCATACGACCGGCAGGGCAGCCAACTATAAGTAAGACAGCTCCTACTGCTTTTAAAAATATTTAATTTAATTCGTAACTAAACAGATGTTTAATACGAACATCACTTTATCAATATCTTATTGTAAATTACACAACTTTTGAGTCACCTTTAAATGTAAATTTATAAATAAAATATACTTTCGTTTCTGTTTAATAAAATTTAAAGATTATAATCAGCAGATAAGCAAGCATTTCGTTTAAACAGTCAGTCAGTCACACCAACCAACCAGCTAAACACACAGGCAAACAAACCTTTAAACCTTCAAAACACAAAAGAAATTCCAAGTCTTTCGACATGAGCAGTGATCATAAATCTGTGAAACATTGAAATTTAATCTAAACGACAACCACAACAACGACAATTTTGTTTCTTGTTTTAATTTGGTTTATCGTTGTTTAGTCAATTTTTATTTAAAATTTATTTGTGTTTCAGTAAATGCCTGTTAAAAAGATTTCTTTTGTTTTAAGTTTTCCAATTTGCTTGTTTTAAGAAAATTCAATAGCAAAACGAGTTCTTCGGAATGGGTTTATGTATTTACAAAGCACAAATATTTTAGAATTTAAATAAAAAACAATATAAATATTTACAAATATGTGTACATGCATATATACATATAAGTTTAAAATAATATACTTACAGTTGCAGTTGGTAATGTTAGATATAATTTTCTGAAACAAAAAAAAAATTTAATAAATTAAACAAAATTTAAAGGTAAAATCATAGAAATAATCAAAAATGATTTATTCGCTATCAAGCAATTTTATTTGAAATTTATTATTTTGGGTCAAACGACCCTTAAGTTGGTTTTGCCTAGTCTTTCAGCATGTCTGTATGTCGCCGACATTTCGCTGATGCTACTCAGCTCGCCAGTAGACTCGAAATGTGGTTTAAGTAAAATATTTCATACAAAATTTCATTAAATTTGATTTCACATACATTTTATTCTAGTGAATATACCCCATGCTTGCAGTGTAGTAGAGGGCTTAAGTTTTCCCCATTTTATGCGCTTCTGTCTGCTGCAAATTTCAGAATTCTTATTTTCAGCTTTAGGTAGAAAATGAATATCATTTTGATTTTATATTGAAATTGTTTTGTATATGTATAGTAATTGTTATTAAATGCATATTTGCAAAACAGTTTTACTAAGCGAATAATAATCATATGTTTACTTTTGTTTCTTCAAATCAAATCAAAGATTGTTCGATTCAAAACGACACAACTCTTGCTTGGACAAATGAGACCGATTTACATTTTGTGAAAAATATCAAACATAAATGTAAATATGAGAAGCAGTTGTTACCACTCAGAACGAAATCACACACGGACGTGACTGAGCTTTACTGTAGCTATACCTAATAAATTATTATTATTATAATAGGGATTAGTAGA
>BGZK01004028.1:0-16817 GCA_005406025.1 Eumeta japonica | reverse complement strand
TCTTATGATTCAAAAGTTACTGCTAATTTTTCTTAAAATGTGGCCCCTGTTGTATGGGTGCACCGCGTAGTTTCTATGTTGTTGATATTTTGAGTGTTTGTTGTTGTGGCAACGACAAAGTATCTGGGTGAGAGAAAGTACATATCCAGTAAATGTACTTAGTGTTGTACATATTATGAGTTGCTTAATGACAAATATATACTTTTATAACTAACTATATCCTGAAATATATTTGCAAATAATTTAAATGACTTTCAAATTAAAGCCTCTCAATTAAGTATAAATCATTTGCAGGTATGACATTTATAACTTGCATTTACGTTATCTATTTGTAAATATATTTCAGAATTAACTAAGTGCATCTCTACACCAGTAAGTTAATACTATCAGTTAGATTATTGTAGATTCGTTGAAGGATGCGGATAAAGCCCTTTTTAATCCTATATTATTAATAAATAAAAATTTGAAATATTCTTTGTTGCTTCAGAAATGTTTAAGGTTTTAGAACCTTATAAAATTTTTTTGCGAATATAAAACTCATGTGTTAATACATTATAATACTACTACTTTAACTTGCAATTTTTTTTTTGCTAGTACAGTGTTAATTTTTTTCACATTTTTGAGAGTAATTTTGGAAAATTTCTTGTTACTCTCTCGTTGCTAGTTTTTACTAGTAAAGTAAAATGAACACACCTATTTTGTGTTTTTCTTAGCGTCAGTTATAATTGGAAGTTAGCGGTCAGTGAGTGAATGTTTAATTTTTAGTGAAACAAAAGTGTCACTGGTTCATTTTGACAAGAAAAAAAAATGGTTGGGTTTTGCAGACCATTAATCTCTGACTGTGGTGTATAAATATTTCGCTGTAGAAGCAGTGCGTGTGATTAGCGAAATCATTATGCAGATTAAGGTGGTTGGAAAAAAAGTTGTCGTGTCAGTTATCTCTTAGAATGAAAGATATGCCAATGAAATTTCTAAAAAAGTCAAAACTTTATTTGGCATGCCCCATAATACAGCATTTTTTGTTTTTTCTACACATAAAGCACCGCCATTTAAAATCCAATCTCTTCATATCGCACATCACTGTTCATGGCTTGATTATGGCAATAAGTGAGCCTTTAAAAGTTGGCTCCCAACATTCTACAAGTGCTAATTTCCCATTATGAAAAAATTTATATTTGACTGGGAGGGTGTTGGTTGTGGCGAAGAATCTGTGACATCATAAATGACATTTATAATTTGACGTTAGATTAAGGAATCACCCAAAACAAAAGTGAAGCCCTAAACAACGAAGTGAGATCGAATTTTAAATAGCGGCGCTATGTATAAAAAATGCTTTACACTGGGGTACGGCAAAAAAATGTTTCTGGTCTTAGAAACTGCGATTTTAGGAGGTTTCTAATAAACCTTTTTTTTTGTGTCGCCGACCCAATTTACTGCAGTTGGAATCAATTATTGACTACCGTTAATGTTATTCCCATGTTAAAATCGTTAGGCGCGTGAATTGCCAATAGTTAATGAAATAGTTACGCAAATTGAAATGGTGTGTATTTATAACTTTTTATTATAAATGAAATTTTATATGCACATGTTTATAATACTTAAGATACCTATTTTTCGTCTAAAATACAGCGTTACTCCGAAGATAAAGAAGCACACATGCTAAAAGAATACGATCGACTGAAAGTTGAATACGATGCTCAATTGGCAAAAACTGCTGCATGAAAGAATGTCTGGAAAAGAAAAGCTTAGAGGTAAACAAATTTAAAATATATATATATATATATTTTTAATTTTAAATTTTAGCTTAAACAGGCCTAGACAAACAACGTGGTATAAATAACAACAATAAGGAAAATACCGCCACTAACTGATGAATACATTCACTATTATTTAAGACGTTTTAAGTTTATTAGTTAAATTAAATATTACATTACATTTTTATGATATCATTATTTTTAGATATTTTGTTTCAACACTTTTCCCCTTGTTTCAATTGTTGTCATTGTCATCGACACCAGAAACTGATGCGTATTTTTGGTATTTGGTAAAAATTAATTATACTTTTACACATATTTTTCTGGGAATTATTAAACCTTTTCAAAATCACTAGATTATAGCCAAAACAGTTGAACAAGTGCATTTTTTTTGATGTCGATGATGACAGTTGGAATAAGGAGGCTTGCTTTTAAATTAAGTTTTATTTTTACTGTTACAAATGCCGATTTAGTGTAATTTATTACATCTTTGACCATAGGTATAATATAATATTTTTATAAATACAGACATAGAATGAAGAAAACTATTGATTTTCACTTTGTATGTTTGTGTGTTCATACTTCTACTACAAAAATTAGTATTTGTTGTGAGCACTGTCATGGAAAATATTCAATAAACTTATTTCGCCTTTATTCTGAACTTGTTCCATATACATTTGATCATGCAGTGTTCTCAATTTTGGGATTTCCTGGGGCCGGTTGTCTTGGTGACTTCCCTACACCTTGACGTTCTGCTTTGGGGTATAGAGGGGCCGAAGAGAGCCTCGGTTGGTAGTTGGTGGCCGAATCTTCAGAGGAGAGAAGGCTTATGGCTGTGCCATAGGATTGCTGTTCGAGCCCCACCGAGGGTTAAATCGGTTCTACGGGCTTGAGGTGCCTATTTGGCTGTAACGTGTTGGCGTAGATCTGATTGCACATGGAAATATGGTAAATATGTTGTCGGGGCTGCAAATAATCTTGAGGTGGGCTTGCCTACCAACATACTGTTCTACGAGGTTCCTGGGAGGGTAATAGCCAGCAAGTTTAAGGCATGATGTTCACTTGTCAACTTCGGGCCACTTGCTGGAAGCTGGAATGCCCGAGGACAGAAAGGGAGCTGGCTGAAACGTCTTAGTAAGGGGTCTGTTTACGATCCATTGCAGTTATAGCAGCAAATCGCAGCAAAGCATGCTAGGCACGGTGGTTTGGCACTTTACCACACTACGTGGATTTGGCCCACCGTCATATTGGGTCGTAATGGTGGGTAAATCAAATTAACATCTATGGTTAGGGGATCTGCTCCAAAGACAGGTATAGTCTTAGTGTGGTTACAACACCTTGACGTTCTGCTGTCGGGGTATAGAAGGTTGAGGGGTTCGGTTGATACGGCAACCAAATCTTCAGAGAAGAGAAAGCCTATAAGCCTTTCCTTATGATTGCTCTTCTTCGTCCTCTACTAGAGGAATAAATAAATCATTCCCAGGGTGATTCCATGGGGAAAATCACTGCACGCAGTGGTTGAGGTAGCAGTCCTCGAAATACATATGAATACTGACAAATACGTACTTTCAGGGGTTGCAAATGAGCTTCAAGTCTGTGAGGTTACCGTGAGGTTTATTCTACATTGCGATGCGAAAGTGAATGCGATGCGTTAGAAAATTGGTATTCTGCAAGACTTTTGCATTCGCAATTGCATTTTACTTTAAATATTGGTAGCACTGACATTAAACAAACCTGTGTCACCCAACATTAAAGCAAAAATTACG
The DNA here is from genome assembly GCA_005406025.1 of Eumeta japonica. NCBI lineage: Eukaryota > Metazoa > Arthropoda > Insecta > Lepidoptera > Psychidae > Eumeta > Eumeta japonica. Next base: position 13,297 of record BGZK01004028.1, on the reverse strand, counting down.
AAAAGTGTTTGTGTGTTTTTCTATGAAATTTGTTTATACAATTTTTTAATAAAATTTAACAAAAGAAATGGTTTCTGTGGCTTTATGGTTTTACGGAAAAATATTATTCTTGGTGTGGTTGGAGTAGTAGATGGTATATGTGTTTAGATAAATTCCAATAAATTCTATCATAATCTCAAATTGATGTGGCTTGGTGGTCTTGTTGTTGGCTTCACTAAATTATATAATATATAGATGATGAATAAATATATAAAATATAATTTTTACTTACATTTTTGTGCTTTGCGAATGCTACTTTGCCATCGCAATGCTGAATCCGACTTGCCAACTTTTTCGCATTTAAAATGCGAATATCGCATAACAGAATACCAATTATTCGCATTTATGTATTTTCGCATCGCATTTATTTTCGCATCACAATCTAGAATAAGCCTCCAGAGTCTAGTTCAAGGCCTGATGTTTACTTGCCGGCTTCGGGCTACTAGCTGAAGAAGCTATTATTTTGGGATGCTCAGAGTACAGATCAAGAGCTAGCTCAAACTCCTTGCCTGTGATCTGTGACAGACATAAAGGCCGGTACGGAGGTCTTAAGGAAAATTCCGTTTGGAAAATAGCAATTGTCTTTAGACGATGAAATGATTAGGTAGAGAGTTTATTTAAAATCAAAAAAAAAACTTACTATTACAATAATCCAACTGTCATAAATTCAGTGACCAAATAAATGTATGAAAATTTATCACGGAAAATATCTCCACCTCCTCAGAGGGACGATGCTCGTTCTATAAACTATGAAATTAAAAAAACAACAACAACTATGCAATTGTCTTTTCATAGAATGATAATGAACCCTGAGTAATAAAAATAAACGTCAAACATCTGTTTATACTTTTTGAACTCCGCATCGGTATGCGAAAATTTACATAATAAATTTGCCAACGTGAAATTCCGTGAGTTTTCTTTACACATAGTTCTTATAGGTGTGTTAAGTTCCTGAAGATCTCCGCTGCAAAAAGAAAGTAATTTAAGATATCATATTTTCAGATACGGTGGCACCTAAACATTTTGATGCGACATTTTTGAAGAATGCCAGAATACCATTAGATTTTCTTGTGATTAACCCGTTTGTAGAATAATGAACCACGGCCTTCAAAAATGTTCCGGTTGGCCTCTAAAAGATATCGACACTTGGATCAATGTTTTGACAAAGTGCTTCTAGACTGCTTGCAAACTTTAGTTCAGACGTATTTAAAAGCCTCCAAGTAAAAATAATCTGGTGAAAGCTGCAAAAAATTACAATAATAGGTGGTTGCATTTTCTGGCCCGAAACTGCCATCTACCGCTCATCAAAAAATAATGGCAAGTTCAGTTTTAATTAAACACACTTTTGCATATTTTACTGTTAAATACACGTTTAAAATAATGAAACATTTTCGAAATATCCTTTTCACTGATAGATGTCACAATATCAGTTCACAATTAATTGTGTATTGTATATCACGGGAATGAATAATTAAAAGTTGCGCACGAATCAATAAACTTTCCTTTCCGTGCGGAATCAATCAAACTTCGCCCCTTTACAGTAAGTGAATGAATAAATTAACATAAAAAGGAAGCATAAATGGAGAACAGTTGCAGATGGAATCAAATTTTATATTGATGAAATCATATTTCAGTGCCGCTACTCACAGGTAACTTTGTTTCAGCTTGTTTTTATTAAATTGTGTCTTTGTGCGTCTCAGTTGCTTCTATGCAACTCTTGAAACAAATCACTGAGCAAAATTAATCAAAATTTTTAATTTTGGGATCATGGCACTCGATATCTCACTGTCTTATCGTAAATATTTTATCACATTTCATTGTTCATTATTCGTAGTGAGTTGAATATTTATAATAGAAAATTACACTATGCAACAAATGAAAAAAACATTTTCTAAAATTGGACGACTACCATATATGTATTTTGTGTTGTGCTTACCTAAATACAAAATCATAAAATGTTCAAATTCTTTGGATATGCTCTTTTTTAGAATTTTCTTCTTTGATCATAACTTAAAAATGCCGCATCCGATTTTATTACGTAATACGTCAACACATTTTGGATTATGTTTGATTTAAGCTGTACTATCATTTTTTTGAATAACTAAATTTTAAAGTTATTAAGAAAAAAGTAAACTCGAAAATTGCAAAATTTTAATTTAAGGGATCCTTTAAAAATATAAATTTGATAATTACTTCCGGTTTCATTTTTATTTATAAAGCTGCATGTAAAATATATAAAACAAACCATCATTAATTTATTAAAATCTATGGATAAATGTTAATTTTATTCCCCAAAAAGTAAAAACACCCACTATAAAATACAAAAAGTAGTTTTAACTTTTTCCTAATAACTCCAAAACTCATATGTTTATCAGCTGGCTTTGAACCAAACTGTTATTTTCTTTTATTCGTTGTTGCGAATTCTTCCTGAGAATGCAAAAATCTAAATTCGCCCAATTGGGTCAGCTGCTTCCATTTACGAGAAATTGTATTAAAAACAAAAATCAAAAAGCAAATGCCTTCACATTTTAAAGTATCAAAAACTTTCACAGAAAATCTTAATTTTTAACAAAAATATTTACATCAAAATGGTGCGAAAGTTTTTGCAAACAATGCATGAAGTTTTGACAGCCTGAGAAAAACGCGTTAGAAGACCCGAGCTATTTAGTTGACCTTGTAGTGAATTTTTGCCTTGGTTCCGTCATACAAAAAGTTGTTTCTTGGTGTTGTTTTGGTTTTTATTACTGTATTGTTGTAGAGAAGAGGCCACCTTGTATTGAATTCGCTTGATCACAAAATTTCAAACAATTCACTTATAATATTTACTCATAAAATATTTATAAAACATGTTATAAAGACCCACTTTTACGAAGCAACTTAGGTTGCGCAAGTATTGTTAGATTGTCTTTTGAAATTGCTTTCGTGTTCGCACAGAGCAAGTTTACTTGGTCAACTTTTGTCTTCTTTTACTTGTATTTTCTTAATTTTTGATATCTCATATTTAGAAGTTTTGGTTTCTACATCAAGTTTATAAATATACGAATGGCAGCACAAAACGAATTTTCAAGTACGAGCAAGTCTGTACTCATTTATACTCTCTTCACTCCTGTAATTATTATTTGTCTACAAACTAAAGACTTGCGCAACATAAGTTGCCTCGTGAAAATTGGGCCAAAGCACAAAATAGTAAAGCTTTTAAACTTCTATCAATCGGTTAACTTTATTTAAAAATATTTAAAGAACTGTGCCAAACATGAATTTGTCTAAACTAATGCGTCTTAAAAAATGCAAAAGATAAGAAAGCCAGCAACATCCTACCATCGGTTAAATTTCATATAATTTTTGACCATCCAAATCTTTGATATGACCATCCAAATTTGGTAACACAATTATTTGTTATTAGACATACCTACACATCTCACGTACTTGCGTGATTATCTCACTAATTGGCAGTATCTGCAACGGCGTTGAGAAACTTCGTTCCAACAAACGATTATTTACATATATTCCAAAAAAAAGCAATTACACAATATTTGCAGTATATATTAGTAAATTTTTTATTTAATATATTTAAATAGAAATTTAGAACATACCTAAAATTTGCACAAACTTATTGAATTCGATAAGTTTCAAGTTTTCATATAAAGAAGTCATTTTGAAAAGAAATTTCAATTTATCAGCAAACGTTTTGTATCACATTTCTTTTGCATAAAAACAAAAATCTTTCCATCAGTTTACAAATTATGTATTCGTGAACTGGAAAGCAAATACTTAAAAACTGAGACCTGTAAAAGTCGAATAGAATGAAAATTCACAAGCTGCTTACATTGAGATATGAATGAATATCTATTAATTTTTTTTTTGCAGCACTTTGGTAAACGATATTTGTTTAAAAAATTATCATTTACGGCATATAAAAAACCAAAATTAAAAATTTTTGTAAATAAAGGGGAATATTAAAAAAGAACTTATGACTGAGTTAAACAATACAACATATTCATAAAATTTACATATGTATGTATATCTAAATGCATATATTTAAACTAATTTTCCTAAGAATTACATATAATTAATTATTCAAATGAAAACGAAAATTCATAAATAAAAGACCAAATATTTAAATATTTTAACAGGTGATAACGGGGTTTTTTATCGGTATTAAAGAAGAAAGCATACAGATATGTATGTACTTAAAACATATGTATAATGTATGGTTATGCAAATAAGACTTTAAAATTATAACAAAAGGAACTTAAAAATAAAATTTTTTACATTATACACTATTTAATAACATACAATTTTTAAAGTTATAATAATTCAATATTTCAATATAAAGCCACAAGAAGGTGGATACATTTTTGTTTGTTTAGTTTGATGTAGAACAAAAGTGTTAGCACCAAGAGAAAAACGGACTTTTATTTTGGAAGCGCTGTGTAAACGATAAAAAGCCACGTGATGCTTTTGATCTGCAAATGAAAAAGAAATACAAAGATTATTACAAAACAATAATGGGTAATGTAGTTCCCTTTATTCCAATTGTCGTCATTGACATTAAAAAATATGCACTTGTTCAAGTATTTCGGCAATAATCTAGTCATTTTAGAAAAGTTTATTAAATTCCTTGGACGTTAAATATAGCAAACATTTATTAATTTTAATTAATTAATTTTTTTTTCAAACATCAGTAAATACAGTTTCTGGTGTCGATGACGACATTGGAATAAAGGGAATTGATCTCACCCCTTGTTTAATGGCGTTTCGTTTTGAATAAAATGGAAAATATTTTATTAATTTTTATTTATTTATTATATTATATTTTACAAAGTAATTTGCAAAATATATGTGCGTAACAAGGACCATATGCCCAAGATGGTATTAAAGAATATTTCTGAATTCTTAAACTAGCATACACGACCTTCACATACAAAAGTGGGAATGTGCATAAAAAATTCCCTAAAATATTGAAGATACAGTTCATTGAGGGAATTAGTGTGAGTTGCAAAACTTTCGAAGGCCAAATCACATAAAACAAGCTTGTCCGCACTTAAGAAATGATTACGATGACGCGAGCTGGGCTCAAATCACCGCATTCGATAGCGAAATTAATTTTCAAAACAAACTCACCAAATTCACCACTAATAATTTTCCACTAAAAATATAAAAAAATATAAAATAGCCAATGGTTTATGTTTCAACTATAACATTAAACAATGATTTAAGGTTAGACTAAAATATTTACGATAGAGTGTGATAGTTACTCCCATATGTCATGTGGTGAATTGGCTCCTGCTCTTATTTAGCTGTGGCTGCCTTACGACTAAAAATGTAATATATATATTTTGCTTTTCTAATATAAAAAACTAAAAATTATTAAAGAGAAAATATACATATTTAACGTAATCTAACAAAGTGACAGCACATCACCTTATCTAATTTTCATTATTTTCCTACAACTCGTTTCTTTCCCATCAAAAACTATAAAAATAGTTATAATAAATACTACAATAATAAACCAGTTTTGGTGAAATGTATACAGTGCACTTACACCTCGTAAACAAAATCGTTTAAGAAAATGGGAGAGAAAAGGATTCGTTTTTGTTTACTTTTAAGAAAAAGTTATGAAATTTTCAATTCAATTAAAGAAAGTTAAGGAAGGCTTCAATTTTATCTTATATGTGGAATGAATGGCAGAAAAAAATTATATCAACTTTGTATTGAGAACATTTTTTATGGGGTTTCGGTTTCGAAATTTATTACTGTAATGTGTGTACTTACTTTTCAATGACAACAGCTGGCATTTGTACCAATTGAACTGGCGATTTGCCATCTTTGAGAGCCTGTGTTAAATTCAATATTTGTCCCCTCATCACTGACATTTGACGTTCAAAAAGTCGTTTATCGAATCCTTTGTCTTGTTGAAATAAATAAAGTAAATCGTTACACATTTCTTCGACAAAGTTTAAATCGGATAATTGTGGCAGTACTAATTGTTTAGTTTCTTCACTAAATGGCACTTTCGCTTGTGGTAGCCAGGCCCAATGATAAGGATACGCTCGCCACGAATCGGGATGTTTAAAGGGAAATGCTAAACCATTATCGATGGCAGCAATACGTATTTCTGGCACATCAACCATGTTCCAGTCGTTGCTAGGTCCATTTGATATTTGACTAATGCTACCATTAAGTGCTGGTGCTGCTTGATGACTAATATCAGCAATACTACTGCCGGAACTGCTGCTTGATTCAGCCAGCGATCCGGAACTGGCGGCCGATGCAGCAACGTCTATTAGTTTTTCATTTTTGCTCTCAATTATATTGACAACATTATTATTTTCCGTTTGTGTAAGTGTATCTAGAAGGTTTCGGTTTTAATTCATTTTGACTTGATGATAGTGACTTTCCGCCTGCACCATTCACTTTTTTGTAATTTTGGTTGGCTATATTTTATAAGCCAATTATCATTACCACGATCTGTGTTGCGTATGATATAGTCCAAGACAACCAAACGTTCAAATTGCAACTGAAATGACTTTGAAAGTGCTGGCGAAAGGCTCCTGTTCGAAGCGTCTCAACCAGTAATCAGCGTCCTTGTAACCTTCCACAAATAATTGGAAAGAACCAGTCTACAGAAAGATATTAAAATATTAAGCTAATGCAAAAGTTGCCTTAATAAATTACAATTTAGTAAGTACAGTGGCAAACAAAAATATTCAAATGTTTTCAAAAAAATTTGAAAATGTTAACCATAATGATTAACAGATTTTATTGGTCAATAGCCTCAGTTCGAAAAACTTAATGCAACACATTTGTTTTACTAAGATGGCTTTTATATTATGAAATTATTGGAGTGGTTTTCCTTTAATTTTTATTTAAAAACCACTTTCGCATTCACAATCACAGTTTTCTTCATTACACCTCTCTCTTAAAAAAAAAAAAAAAACGTTGTAGGCTAAAGTTGCCGTTTTTCGATTTTGTAGCTCTAGCCGTAACAGAATTTGCAAGTGTGCGCATTTTTAGCAATTCCACGTAAATAAACGTCAAATAAGTAACTAGTGCTGTCCTATAAAAACTTTTATGCAAATCAAGATGCCAATTTAAATTAAAAGTTAAAGTTATTTTGCCTTTTCTTAACTTCATATCAGTTTATTGAAATTCATAAAATAAAAAGAAATGCCTGCAATATATCATCATTATTATTATTGAAATAGTTAATGCCAAATTTTTGCTCTTAAAGCAAGAGAGTTTTCTCTCATTTCCAGTTACTACCTTGTTCTGGCACCCATATGATGCGCAGCTCACCATATGTTGAATAACTGTTAATAGCTTTTTAACCCCAAACTGTCCGTTAGTCCGTTCAGCTGAGATTGCTTGATTATTCACAAGTCCTATCCATTACATTAAGCTACCGCCTGAACTTCCGCTTGAAAATTGTAAATAGTCCGCCACACGAAAACCCTCCCTGGATGTACCACCACCAACCTTTTAAGATGCTAAACAAATTCAAATTATTTTAAAAGGTAAATATCTTACGCTTAAAAGGTAATTAATTCTTTCTTTATTTGTCTATCTATACGAGCATAATTGAACGTTTCAGCTACTAAACGTACCACTCGCGTTTTGGGTACTATGTTTAAATTTAATTTACGATCAACTAAACTTGCTCCAGCTTCCGAAAGATAACTGTTAACACAAAAATAGAAGTGGTTCAGTATTGGGAAATCTAAAATCGTGTCAATGAAATTAAAAAAATTTTCTCACCCCTGATTCGGTATTAAACACGCTCTACCAAAACAACAAGGACAGCATAATTTATGCATCCATTTGGTCCATTTCGGATTTAGGCGTCCGTAGGGTTCCTCATCTTTTGGTTTAAAAACAGCCAAGTTTTTCTGAAATCAAAAACAATCGAACATTAGAAAAGCATTTAAATTTTCTCAATAAAATATTTAGAAAAATTTTCCGTCATTGAACAATATATGAGCCCCTGATTTGATAATGGTATAAGTCAAACATTTTAAAATTTATGTTTATCAGCTACTTCATATCAAATCGTAATTAAATTAACATTATAAAATGTAACTTATACCACTTTCGAAAAAGGGCTTTGTAATGATTTATCCAAAAATTTAACAAATACAATCTTTATTGTTAAATTTCCCCATAACGAATTCGGTTTTTTCTAGTATTAATTTAAGCTTTAGTTCTAAAAACATTTTAGATTTTAAAATGATGCTTGATATTAAACCACAAAGCTAAAAATATGTTGTATAAATTTCTGTTTCTGTTTTAAAATTTTTTGTGAATGACTATAAAACTGTATATGGTTTTAGTTTTAGAGGCATTGGTTTCTGTGGCCATGGTGCTCCAACTCAAGAACTTCGAAAGCCACTCAGTGATATTCCTCTTCAAAACAAAATGTACAGTTTACAAACGCTGCATCGGTAGCGGGCAGTATTTAGGATTACTCTAGCCAGATTATGATTTAGTTAACATTAGTTTATTATTTTATATTTATGGCAAACTTTTGAAAGTTTATTTAAAGAGCTCCGAAGGAGAACGAAATAAACTTAAGTTCATTGATTTCGAACTCTATTTTTAATTTTTATAATTATTTGAACGTTAATCGGGCTTTTGACAACAAACCCAAAAAAACACTTGAAATTATCGCTCTGAGTACAACAACAAATAAATATTGGAAGTGATTGATGCCAATTAAATATAGACAGAAAGTAAATTAAAAACTGAGGTGCTTGAGTATTCTAAGCACAAAGTAAAACTGTGCATATTTAGATGAAGCCGGAGTTCGAAGCAAAGATGCTGATGAGTATCATAGCAGATATGAAACAACCAGATTATACCGCAGCTAATAAGTATTCAAATTTACTTTTCTTGCCTTCTTTTTTTACTGTTGAGATTAATATTAGATTTTTAAACAAAGAGAAACAATATTAGCTGGGATAGCTAGCCGTTTAATTCATATCCGCCACGATAATCATCAGGAACTCTTGCATTCTGTAGCGATACTCAAGCCACTTAATCCACCTAGGTAGTTGTATATACTTTCTCTAAACTCACTCAACACATTCAATTATTATTATTTTCTATATCTAGAGGGCACAGCGAATAAATTCAAGAAAATAGAAATTATTTAAAAAATGAAAAAAGTAGAGTTAAGATAATTTAGAAATAAATAGTGAATTGTAATACAACTTAATACACACCTTTGAGGTGGGAAAGAGAAAGTATATACAACAATTTAGACGACTAAAGTGGTTGGAAGTGGGTTCGAATACGGCTGCACTGATGATTATCGTGGGGGATATATGTAAAAAGGCCAGCTGTTTTTGGCTCTTGTAGTAAAATTTATATAGAAATGAACTTGGGCCTGAATAAAGGTCAAATTAAAAATAAATTACGAATGGAAAAAGCTTAAAGTACTAACAAAAATATAATTGATTAAAAAAAAAACGTTTAAAATGTAGTGAAATATAAAGGACCTATAGATGAAATAATAAACTAATATTAAACAATAAAAAGATAGAATAAATTAAATATTAAGATCATCGTTTATAAAATTTACCTTCTGCATTTTTGACAAAATATGAACCACTGCTGCCCTGATAAATACGTTCGGGCATGACACCATGTTCTATGGCTGACTCAACTTGAGCAACTATCTCTGTAAAACTGGGATCATCTGGAAAAAAACAAGATGTTTTAATGAAAATCAAAATTAAAAATATTATTATTACATCTCATCAAGATACTTGATGGGAGGATATACACTAGGGTTAATTTGAAAAAGCCAAAAATTAAAAATTTAAATTTGGACACAACGAAAATTAATTGTTTGATATAACGTTTTCCTCACGCCAAAACCTATCGAAATATCGATTGCTAAATCCACCGACCCTAATGTATGCGTTCGCAGTATGCATGGAAATGGAGGAAGGCTGCAGCATATCACGCTTATCCATTCGTTGGGTCAGTTGCAGATCGACCGATCGCTAAAGGACTGAACTGACAACATGCTGAGAAATAGATGGATGTGGGTTATAGTTCACTCGACATGCAAATAAAAACAAGGAAAGAGCAGAGTGTGGGACTCCGCAGGGTGTGACTTCGTCACCTCTTCTTTAGACTACAGCTATACATAGTATTATTAAGATCTTGGCTGGCGAAGCGTTGGAGATAATCTGTTATGCAGATTATATCAAGATAATTTTTAAGAGAAAGAAAACAAATCAACTAAGTAGACGGGCCGAAAACGCATTAATATTGAGCACAACCCAGAGGGATGAAAGGCAACCCTACAAGACTGAAATCTTTACAAGCAGGATAATGTTATACATCAGATGATAAGCCGCGCTTTCTAGGAAGGATAATAAATATTTTCGTTTAATCACTCTCTTATGTTGACTGAAAATAGGAATTGTCAGATAATACACTGGCTCTATGAAAGCGTGCAACAGACAGCGCAAGGATCCTGCTGTCGGTGTAAAAGTGGTGCCTTTAAAGAAGGACGATGGAAGCAATTTTATCTTTCGAGCTCATTGAAATTCGTATAAAATAGGCATTTGCACCAGATAATGGAATGATAGAATGAATACCGGAGATTATACCAGAGGCTGTGAGAATTTGATTTTCAGCCTTGATTTCTAGTTGAGTGACCCTTGAACCGGAGAGGGATACGAAAGAAAAATGACACAAGAAAATAATTTGGGTACTCTGTATCTCTTATAAAATACTTTCACAAAGCAATTATAAAAAGGATGCTACTTTAACATGGGCTTTGGCTTTACACAGAGAGAGAGAGAGTGAGATAAACTACATGCGAAAGGCATTAAAGTTACTAATTGTTCGATTTCGTACGAACTACGTGTAAAAGATACGAACGTTTTAAGAAGTACTATGAAGCAATAAGATCTACATGAAGAATTTTTGCTACACGGATGGATCAAGGATTAGGAAACAGGACCTGATATTTATATAAGATGTAGACACTGAACTGTTATTTTATCTGCCGGTCAATTGTACGGTTTTGTGGGCAGAAGTTCGAGCACTAACAGAATGTATTAGAGCGCTTACGGGCAGTCAGATGGCAATTAGGCAATGTTATTAGCAGTTTCTCGGCGCATGGCGGACAACGCACCATATGGCTGCCGGGCATTTGTGAGTAACTGGAAATGGAGAATGAAAATTTTCAAACTACAAGGATACGATAATTACAGGGCATAAGAATTGGCATGCATGAAACTTTTGGACTATAGATTCAATCACCACAATGATTCAAGAGAATTTTACAACCAATTTCCCTGAAGGAATAGACAGCTATACAATCGATTGTCAGTCGGCTTTAAGAATGAAGCTCCATAATCCAATGAAGCAATTTTAATTTGTAAAACAAGTTCCGCACGATCAGAATGTTGTGTGTCTGTCGATGAATTTAACTTCGAGTTTTTATTCCGTGAAAAGACAAACGGAACTCTATTGAGACTACTCCGTCCGTCCGTCCGTCACAGGTGCATTTTTCGAAACGGTAAGAAATAGAGAGCTGAAATGTTCATAGAATGTTCTACTACGGGGTGCTCCCATACAATAACAGGTGCCCATTTTAAGAAAAATTAGCTGACTATAAGAGCTAGAGAGCTGAAAATTTCAGAGGATGTTGTTGTACCGTACTGCTACAACAACAAATACTAAAAGCAATAATGACGATAAAATTGCAGTGGGCCCCTATATAAAAAAATTAAGAAACCATAAGAGCTAGAGAGCTGACATTTTCACAGGATATTGTTGTAGCAGCACGGTTCAATAACAAGTATTATGAACAACAACGTTAATTTTCTATATACAAATTGTACGTAAGTACGGAACCTATTATGGGCAAGCCTGCCTCGTACTAAGCTGAATTTATTTTTTTAATACTGGAAGGCAAACGGGAAGTACGAAGAACATTTACTTCAATTTCAAGCTCAGGGCGAGATATTGTCCATATAAATTTTAGAATTATATATTAGGTAATTATTTGAAACGCTAATTAGCTTTGTTAGTTTATACCGTAACTTTTATGTTTCTTTCTAAATGTAAAATTAGCAAAAAATCAGAGAACCTTTATATAGAATTTTTTTTTGGAAAAGAAAACGCCGTTAGTGTTCACTGGTAAAAAAAACAATATTTTGGAATCCGGCCTCTACAATACATATGTTCCGGTACTGCATATGAATGGATCGTCGCAGAGTTCTGACCCAAGATAAAAGGTATTCAATTAAAGAGACATTGTTTACATTTTCTTAGTTGAAATATTGAGAAATGACAAATAATAAAAACATTTTTAGTTTTAATGGTAAAGAAAAGTTTAAAAATACAGTTAAAGAATGCAACCCAAACCAATTAAAAATGAAAGTGAAATATATTTTATTATACAGCTATACGCAGATACATATACACGACCATATATGTATATGTATGTGTATACGTATGTTTGTATTATTCATGTCTGCAACATTTTAATAATCTTGCATATGGTATGGATGCACAGAATTTAAGTATGCAATAATCATGTAAAATTTAATAATTTTCCATTTACATATGCACATAATTTCATTTATTTATTTAAATCAATTTAATTTAATTTACCATAAAATTGCATTGTATTTACTGATTCAATCTCATATTCGTAAGAATTTGCTTTTAAGGATATTATATCCATTCTTTTTATTTTTGCACAATTATTGGATTTTTAATTTTTTTTCTTGTGGTGTAATATTGTTTTATTTCCGTTATTCCGTAATAACAATTTCTGATGCACTTTATTTTATATTATTTGTAAACTAAAATTTTCTTGTAAGTTTCGTTGTACGAGTACATATGTACATACATATGTACATACATAAGTACATACATATTTTGTTTTCTGATTTACATTGAGTTGTTTTAGTCTGGTATGATACTACGTATATGACGATGATTAACCTCGTTTCTTTTGGTTTGTTTTTATTATTTATCCCATATGTATATTTGTACATATAGAGATAGACATGAATGAGTATTTACGGTTTCTCTACTTTGATTTCTGTTTGCAAATTGCTCTCATCCATACAGTAGAATGTCACCAGCTGTGCTAAAAGTTATCAATCGCTTATCAGATTTAGTTAAAAATAGGCAAAAGATTTCGTAATTAATAAATTGGTGGTGATATAACGGTGTTAAGGTACTGCACTTACTTTGTATCTACTTTTCAATACCTTCATTCAAG
>BGZK01004027.1:0-16822 GCA_005406025.1 Eumeta japonica | reverse complement strand
TAATATCTTTGTACTAGTCATTTCCCAACACAAATTCAAATACACAGAAAAGGACACGAACGTAGTCTTCAAAACATTTTGTGCGAAGGTCCGGGTGACTAAAAGAAAACTGTTTTTTTTTTGCTAAACGTTCTTATATTAACTTCACCAAAAACTTTTATGGCAAAAATGGTTCTCTTTAGGTGAAGCATGCTTGTAGTTTAAATTAGAATGTCATTGGAGATCATGTGTTAGTGAGAAAATTTAATGAAAAATCTCTCATATAAAATGAGCGAATTGAACCAAAGTATATTTAACGATTTTGAATGGAATTTTTCATAGGTTAACAATAGCTAAGTTGTAAATATTGTTTGCATTTTGTTTACTTGTTTGTTATGATGTGAAGTGAATTGTGAAAGTTTGTATACCATGATTACTTTTATATTATACCACTAATACCCTTTTATTGTGACCGCCACAAATGCCTCTGTTGGTGACTACGGGTATTACAGTCTCGGCTTTAACTCTGGCCTACTTCTGTTTGCAGGTCCAATTTATTAAGAACTTGGTTTTCGCTATATCTTCGATATATGTGTGCCGATGTCAAAAACTTTCACAAATTACATTTTAAACGTCCGGATTTTATTCCTTCATATATTTTTTGATCAAAACGTTCTGGTTCACTTAAGGTCCGACTTCTTGGAAATCGTGTTTCGCTTTATCTCTGCTCTATCAGATCCGATATCAAACATTTTATAAATTTAGTTTTAAATAGCTAGATTTTATTACATATTTACACTTTTCACCAAAATGTTCTAGGGCGCTAAAAGATCCGCCTTTTGACAGATTGGCTTTCGATGTATCTCAAATATACATTGACCGATATCAAAAGATATTTATGAATTTAATTTTAACTGACTAAATTATATCACTTACTCACTTTTTTCGCCAAATAACATTCTAGTTCGCTTACAGGCCCTACTTCTTGGGCCTATGTCAAAATTTCTATAAATCAGAGTATCTGGACGTAGCTATTATATTAACTTTCTTTTATCGAAAAACTATCTGGTTCGCTTGCAGGCCCGATTTCTTGAAAAATTGGTTTTCGCTATATCTTGGCTCTATGGGCCAATGTTAATTTCCTTTTAATTTTTAGCTGTAAACCCTAGACATTGAGACCCAATCGGGCAGAAATGTTTCATTTCCTCAGCAGAATTACAAGGAAACTTTTAAATATAAGTTGTTTTCAGAGTTTTATTCTCCGGTTCGCTCATTTCTGAACTTAATCTGTACCATCGTTTGGCATCTGCTTGATCCAAATTTCAGGGGTCAAGCTCTTTCGTTTGACTGTAAAATGTTTTCCACAGATAGACGGACGGATTAGCAGAACATGCCTCAGATCGTTTGCGTTTTTATCACTGATCAATAATATATATACTCTAAGGGGTCTCAGATGCATATTTCACTGCGTTACATATGGAAAGACAAAGAAAAATAACTCATAAATGGTTCGTAATCGATTAGAAATAGAACTGAAGAATGAGTCGAAAACAACTCTGAATTGAAATAGACTCGCAAATAACTAAAATGTATGAGTGATAAATGAGTCGAAACTGATCACAAAATCGGAAAATAAAATACTCCTCAAGAAGAGTCGCGGGTAGGAGACCATATTCTTCCGAAAAAACAAACAATTTTAATCATGCAGAGAAATAAAACACATAAAAATGTTTGAAGATGTGATGTTTTACATTTTTCCACTCACGAGTCTTTATAGAAAGAAAGATCTGAAAAAAAAACACTTGGTAAGTTGTCTTAAAATGGCTTAAATAGCACAACTTGATTTAACCCTCAATTTGCAAAAAGCCTGAAAGCACAGATATTGTTCTGTGCCTGGAAGCGCGGCAAAAGTTTATGAAGGAAAAGAGTAGAATTTAAATTCTTTTTTATTTCCAGGAATTACTTTTAATTATGCGGTAGAAAAGCATTATAACTATAATGTTTGCTATCCCTATAATATAGCTGCTCTATATATGCATACATACATATGTATGTATGTATGATCGCGATGTTGTCATTATTTATTTGGGTTTTCAGTAGATACATATATTTTTCTTTGTTGTTATTAATCATTTACATCTAAAGTATACGTTTAAACAAAAAAGTTCAAATAATAATAACACTAGACAACTTTCAGACATTGAATGACCACAATATTTTTGTATGTGCATGTTTGGCTGAGTACAAAAATAATGACATATTAAAATTCTATGGAAAATTTATTATTTCGAGTCAAAAGACCGTTTAGTTGTTTTTGCCTTAGTCTTTCAGCATGTCTATATGCCGCCGATACACTCTGATGCTACTCAGCTTAAGATCTAAGGCAAAACAACTGGCTATTTGAAAATGTTTACTCTTCGATACTTTCAAATATACAATCGAAAATTGGTAAAACTGTGTTTAAAATAATTTAAAGAAATTTTCAACACATGCAAGAATCATGAAATCTTCGAAAAATTGTTAAGAAACAGTAATCGAAAAACTTCAATGAAGAAGCTGGCAAATTCAGGAAATATTTGCAAAAACCAAAAATAGATTTTAAATTACCTATCAATTCAATAAGCAGACGCGAGAGAAATCTGCGCGAAAAATGTGCAAAAGGCTGATATATTTTGAATAATATCTAGTCCAGAAAACGAAAAAAAAAAATTTGCAAAAAACGCTAATCCCCTGTTCTGTTTCTAATAACGGTTAACTATTCTACAATAATCCACCAGCTCTATTAGAACAAAAAATCCGAGACACTAGTGACCCACTAATAAATGAAACAGTTAATAAATTATTTTCACCAAGTTTTTACACTGGACCAGAGGCATTTAATTTATTGGTCAAGGGTTTTATAGCCTATCAGCTACAGCCTTTCCTTAGCTGAGACATAGTCAGCAAGATCTTTTTGCTTGAAATTTTTTTGTCAAATGATTTAATCTTTATATATAAAATTGAATGTGTGTTTATTTGTTTGTTCCTTATAGGAGGCCAAACCTCTGGGCTGATCTTCCTGAAAATTTTACACCAATTAGGCTGAACTCTAAGATAAATTATAGGCTACTTTGTTTTTCAGCCACGTCCATTTTAACGCCCCACTTTTGAATTTTTATGTGCCCCACGTAGTTGTTAAGAAAATTTATAACAAAAAATCGCATCACATTTTAAGTACATATGTTGTTTTATTGTCCAGCAAAGCGGACTGGGTTACTCTAGTTTTTAATAAAAACTAAGTCAACATAAAAAAATTGGCTTACATTTTCTTTTTATCCGACAAACAAACTTTTTTAAGTAAAATGGCGACATCAAATTTGCTATCGAATTTAACTCGCACAGTAGCGTTCTAAAGTGAGCTCACTATCGATTCCCATCATCATAAATGTTTTCTTAAAAAATTATAATAAAAGCTTTTATTTTGAAAAAATTCTAAAATATATAAATTTTAAATATCTTTACACTCTCTGTACTAATTTATAAAGTTTCATGCAATTGAAATGAAATGTTGTCGTTTGCTAAAATCTGTGGGAGATATTTATGTTCTTCTTAAAAACAAAAATACCCATTTAAAGAAAACACGGTTTTGTCGCTATTGCCAAAACTGTCAAATTATTTATGTCAGCGGCATGCAACACACATCAATATAATAAATCATCAAGCTGACATATCCGATATAAACAAGAATAATATGTAGACTTTTCATTTCCGTACCCTTTTGATACCTGAATTCTATTGGAACTTAAACGAAACACTTTGACCAAAAAACACTTTTTTGTGCAGAACTACATAGAGCAATTTTAGTTGGGCTGTTCTTTAAGTTAAGTGTTTTTTCCAGTTTGCGGTGAGTGGAATAAAAAAATAACTGCTGGAATTTGGTTGGCTATTTCAAACAATTCTCTCGTTGTTTTAGTTGAATATTCGGCCCACTCTGTTATTGATGTTCGCCTCGCATAAATACGTTTGAAACAATAACAAATTTTAAAATGTTGTTTCTGGTTTAAATGTATTTATGCGATCGAGCGATGTCAAGTGACAGGCCAGGCAGTTATTTTCATTCGATAATTTTGAATGAGTACATGAAAGCTGAACAAAACAGAAAAACTGCCGAAGAAACTGTATTATGTGACAACAAAAGCAATTCCAAAAGAAAATTGTGGAAAAGTTGGACAATTGAAACTGCTGTATGTGACGTTAGGCTTTACGGTCATAGCCAAACATCGTAACAATAAACTGTATAATTTTTTTAGCTCAAAATATGACTATATACGGATGCCAACACGTAATAAAAACGAAAAACACTTGTCTCTGAATTGTAACCCAAATCATTCATTTTTTAAGAACCCCTTGGGGACTTGGTGTTATTTTTGTAAAAAATCATTTCTCAGGCTCATATCTTGCAAACCATTAGGAATTTTATTTACTTTCTGCGACCAAGTTGTACCTCTTGTCCAGCGTTACCAATATTTTTTTTTTTAACTCAGAAAAACACTTTTTTTAACTGAGTCAAAATAATAAACATAATTTAATTTCATTTTTATTAAAAATATTAAAAAACCACATGTTTTTTCTTACTAAAAGAAAACATAAGATAAAAATTAAAAACGTTACATACATACATTAAACGTTATATAAATAATAATAATAAAACAGGGAAATTAAGTTCTTTGAAGATCTAATTTATCGTTTGAACAAATTTAAATATTGGTGTAAATTTTTTAAAGCTATGAGTTTTAATGTATTTATTTTATTATCTGTGAAAATGAAAACAAATCCACAATGTTTTATAAAAAAGGACTAAAAATATAAGATCGCTTCCTTGTATAATATGCATTATATCGTCCATGCAATTAAAAAAAGAAATTTTAAAAACTGCATATATTAAAAAAAGAACTTGTTTTTGTAGCGAGCTAATGAAAAATTTTTTGCATTGCAAAAAAACTGAGAAAAAGGGAAAACATGGCAAATGGCATAGAAAAAAAAAATTGTGAATATATAAAATCAAAAAACCTTATCTTCAAGATCAACATTTCTGAAAACTGAAAATAATTCAATTTTTACATTTCGCCTAGTTCAGATCCGGAGGTAGCAAATCGTTCAATATTCAAGGAAACAATCAACCACAAGGGCTGCACATAAATAACGTTTTAGGACATATGATTCTTAAAGCCTGCAGACCCAATTTCTTGAGAAATCGTGTGTTCAATATACATACATAAATGCTCTATTCAGAAATCATTTTATACCCTTCGCAGAGAGTTTAACCGTGAGGATAAAATAAAGAGCGAGAAAAGATATTTTATTTTAAATTGTTTAAGGAAGCTTAAAGTATACAATGCACATTTATAATAGTTCTATTCACAATATTGTATTTATGATTGCAAAATAATGAAATTGCATTATTTTTGCTCTACTTCTCTTCATTTCTCAGCTGTTACTTTGCAATCAAGTGTTGTATATAAAAACCACTAATTTTTGGTATTGCATATAAATACAGGAGTAGCAACTGCATTGCTATTTATTTTGTTAAAGCAGAATAAATAAATGCTAAGCCTTTTTGCAAATGGAATGATACAATACCATTTGCCCAATATTGTGAATAGGACTAATATTTACATTGGTTATTTGTTAAATACGCACCTCAATCATATCGTACCTATTTGGAGCGAAAACTTTAAACACCATCATTAGATTCATATGTACACAAATTATTTGAGTCGTTTTTGTTTTGATAGATTCTTTTGGAAGTTTTCTCTCAAATGTGATAAAGCAATACAACTAGACATGAATTCAGTGATTAAATATATTAATTTATTGCAGTTTAAAACCAAACATTTGCTTTCAAGGTGTTTGATAAACGAGGTCTGCCAGGACTGCATACACACATGAGTATTTATAGTATTAGGCCATTTCAATTTCATAAGATACTGCTTCTAATTTGCAAAGTAATTAGCCAGTATATCTCTGAATTTTTAGCTTCTTTAGTAGCATTGTAATTGCATTTCGCCATTGAAGGTAGTGACTGATCACCATTGCTCCGTTCAACTTGTTTCACATTTACCTTCTCTATAATACCAGCACTGTTTTCTTGATCAACAAAGTCAGGTGGGCAATACAATTGATGTTCGTCGTTTGTCATTATATAATTATGTAATGCGATGCAAGCCAAAATAACTGTTTTGGAGCCTTCTGGCAAAAATTCAATAGTGGTTAAAAGTACTCCGAAACGTGCAGTTAAAATCCTGAATGTGTTTTCTGTAATTGAATGAGCTCTGGATATTCTAAAATTAAAAATGCTTTCTGTTGTGTCCAAACGCCTTCAGTATAGGGGCACATTACATTTTCGTAGCGAAAAGCTGCATCAGATATAAAGTAGTACGGAAATGGTGTAGATGATGGATACAATGGCTTTATATATGATGTAAGGAAAAATCATCGGAGATGATGTCACTGTTAGATGAAGTAATTGAAACATTCCTGCAAGTAAAGCATTGAGAAAGCTTAACAGTTACATATACAACTACATAATTATATGTATTAGAGTCTCTGAAAAATTTTCGAATTCAATCCATGTTGTCGGACAGTAGCCTTATTTTTCTTTACTCAGAGCAGAAAAATCTCAATGTCCCAAAGACCGTGCCAGATGCAACTTTGTCGTTTTGGGTGATGTTTCTAAATTTATTTTTATGTATGCATGTATGTACATATGTATATGTACATTACATTACAAACAATTTTGCTGACGCTAACGATTCTTATATTAAAATTAAATTATATTTGGATACATATATATACCTAGGTATACGTATATGTATGTACTATATTGATAAAGTTTAAACATGCCCAGTAAAAAATATATGGATTAGTCCATAATCGAGTAAAAATGGAGAAATGATTTGTTCATATACATTTCTTTCTTTTCTATTTCTTTGTATTAAGTCAGTTTAGTTTTATAAAGTGAAAGACGTGTTGTTAAAAAAGCGAAAAGGTAGGATTATAGTAAACAATTTGTTAAAAACGTCAAAATTGAGTTATAGCAGAAAATAAACAAGCTCATACAAAATTTACTTGGCATCACCAAAACTCTTTGATGGATTTTTTGTAATTGGCCTGGGGCCACCACCATCTCTCGACCACCAGACAATTTGTTTTACATTGTAATTCCAAATTAATTTAAAACAAGTAGGATTTATTTCTAAAATATTATTTAACAAGTGAAATATAGGAACATCCAAAGAGTAATCTGGGAGCGCTCCTTTGTGAGTAATGTATTACTCCGGATCTCATTGGATTTTTAGCACAGTATGTCCGTGCTTATGGTGTAAACTCTTTGAGATTTGCTGCCTGTAGTGCGGCGAGGCTTAATGCGTCTGGACGATGGAAGTCAAGACTGGATGGGCATGCGAGAATTCTCAGTCTATTGCCACCCACCTTGAACCAACCATCGGACTATATGACTCCGCCTCTTGGCCTGGAAAGGAAGTTCGGAATCAGGATTCCATCCAGGAGGGAATGGTGCCGGGGTAGCTTGACAGACGATTATGACATCAGGATATACACGGACGGTTCGAGAATGGATGGTGGCGTGGGTTCTGGTGTCTTCTGTCACGAGCTTGGGATACGTGACTCTCATCGTCTCCCTGACGGCTGCAGCGTCTTTCAGGCTGAGGTGTTCGCGGTGATGGCAGCCTGCAGGGCTATGCATGGCCGGGTTTCGGAAAGTATTGGAATCTTTGTGGATAGCCAGGCGGCGATTCTTGCATTGAATTCATATACGACTACATCTTCACTCGTTGAGGAGTGTAAGCAGGAACTGTCTAGGCTGAGTTGTCTATCTGTCATAACCTTAGTTTGGGTCCCTGCGCATAGAGACTACTACGGTAATGACGAGCGGACGAGTTGGCCAGGGGGGAACTGCTTTGGATATCCCTAGTGTGGAATCAGTTGGAATACCCCTAGGGAGTATCAAAAGTGGCAACCTTAGACACTTCCTTCGGAAGTGAGGAAAGATGGCGCAGACTGGACATATGTAGAGTGGCCAGATTCTTGTGGCCCTAACGAGAATCGGAATATGCAACTTGTGGACCCTAGTAGAACGAACATATCGAGATTGCTGGTTGTGATGACTGGACACTGGTTGATAGGAGTGCATGAGGGTTGACTTGGATTGCTTTTCAATCATTACTGTCCCAGTTGCAAGGATAGGGGAAAGGAGGAAACGGTTTTCCACCTCCTCTGTGAATGCCCGGAACTGGCTGTTAGGAGGAGGACTTTTCTGGGCAGACACATGTTCTTTGATCTGGGTGAACTGTCTGAATCAAGGATAGGGGACTTATTGAAGTACTTCACCGCCACAGGTTGGATCTGATGCCAAAGCGGTGGACACTACGGTTGCTGCGATTGACGAGTGGAGTGGTCTTGTCAAAACGGAGTCCTTTTGACTCTACTTGACTGTTCGCGCGGAGCGAACTACCACGAGAACCAACCAACAAACCAATCTCTTTGATCATGGGAATGACGACAGAGACGACGTTTTTGTCTTCTACGAGAGCATAAAGAGAGTAAATGAAATACAAACTTGGTAATGTTAAAAAAAAAACTAAAAAATATTCATTTATTTCCAATAAGTACAAATTTTTTGTGAATCCCAGACTTGGCATTACAGTGTGAATCCAAGCTTGAATTACATTTGAAATATATTCTCTTTCCAATCAGTTTGAAGTTTGTTAAAAACAACCACAAATTTGTTTGAAGCATATGTTATTTATCGCACAGAGTTGATGCAAAATCATTGGCGGCGTTAATAATGATGATTTTATAATTAAATTTTCAAAAAAATTGTTCGATTTCGTGCGTTTCAACTTGAATCACACTGTTATTGAAGGCTGGAATTACACTGTAAAGGTACTGTTTTGTTCGACTATAAGTCAATGAATTCAACAGTGTGCCAACAGTACTTCAACACTGGAAATTGGAAATTGCGACTGGACTTCAAATGTAATTCCACTTGAATTCCACCCAAAATGCTTATTGAGTTTTTAAATTTTTTTTTTCAAAAATTATATAACAGTTGCTTTTTATTTACGAAGTGCCAGCTTGAAAGATTTTTCATATTTCGGGCATGTTGGATACATGCTTTTGAGTTCCTCTGCAAGAAAAGACAATACAGTTGCAGCATTCGTTCGAAACGCGATTTTCAATTACCCAAGAGGCAAGCTTCTGATCAACATTTTTACTGATACTGTTTGAAGTGATATTAGGTTTTCCGTTCGATTATCTTCATCCGATAATTCATTGATTTCGCTAGCTGCTGATGCCTCTTCTACACTTAAACTCTACCGATTGTAATTTGAGTATTTTTCAGCTTATTTTTCAACTAGTCGCTCAGAAACTAAATTTTGACACGTTTTAACAATTGCTTACTATTTACATATATGTAGTTCTTGTTGGTATTAGTAAGAACTTAATAGCTGTATTGCTCTGCAGCTATTCAACCGATTTTAATAAAAATAAGTTTGCGCACACCTGCTTAAACCTCTCCTTTAAATAACTATTTGTGTCGTACACGATTTGCGCGACACTTGCATGATTTTGTCATCATATGAATCAGCAATGATTCGTTGACAATATGGCCAACAGGGTTAGTATATAAAAAAATTGTTTTTTTTTTTGTAAAAACATGTTAGTTTTAATATTTATGTTGTTTTAATTATTAGTTGTTGACGCAGAGCGGCACAATAACATCCTGTGAAATTTTCAATTTTCTAACTCTTAAGCATTAAAACCACAGAGTATAAAATTAAGACTACACGAACACCAAACGCAATTGTAGCCATATACATTTGTAGGCAAAACGTCAACTACTTAATTATTTTGGAAGCGGCAACTGCATTATCAAAAATACACTAAAATTACCCTTTTAATTTTTCTTTACAAAATCGTATTTAAGTAACTTAATTTTAAATAACTTCGTCGATATGATGCACTATTCATGTTCTACAGAACTTAGTGGCTACTATATAATTATATGGATCGGAGCACATAATTATATTTATTATTTTGCTTACAACACATTTTGTTAGCACTTTTTAAAGTTATGTTTATCACTTCTTTAATTAAATATTAAAAAATTAAGCAAGCCAAAATATTATAAAGGGGAAAATGTCGTCAACTGTTTTCTTAATAGTAACTTGATATACTTCTATGGATAGAAAATTGTCGACAAGTTCGCGTCAATTTTAAAATGGTGAGTGTATTTGTGAAAAATTAGAGTGTATTAAAAATTGATAGGCTAAACTTGATTGTGTAACCACCGTGTTAAGCACATTCTACACAGCAGGCTACACGAACACCCGACTGCATAAATAGAATACACATTCTTATGGTAGCAGTTATTTTGACGACAGCATGCCAACACGATTTTGTTGGCGACAACGCTGGTTAAGTGCCCATGTGACTATCAACAACAACCATCAATCACAAGGTTGTGTGCGTGCGGTCGTTCTTTTTTGTGTACACGTATTTGTTGGTGGCTCTGTTGATAGAAAATCAAAAAATTTTTATTCTGATGACTGTTTTTTGTATGTCTCCATTTGTGTGCGCTTGACAAAAAAATCATTTTTCTGTGTTTTTCGTGCCAACAACATCACGCATGAATAATAATTCATTTTTTCATGAAAAAATATTAAATAAAACTACATATTTAAATTTTTTTTAATAATAGAATTGCAAATGCAACAAATATTTTTCAAATGTGCTGTGTTTTTAACACAAGAACTTGGCAAATAACGCTGCACACAAAGTCTGTAATAAAAAATCATTTGACATTTTTTTCATGCGTATACTACGACGGCAAAATACAAATTGTGATTAAAGTTATTATTTGTATGTCCCTCAAATTCTACAATCATACGACACTCACACATATGCACTGATTGATGGTTTTTGTTGATAGTCTCCAGGGCACTTTGTTGATTTTATTTTAATAAAAAAAAAGTGAAAAATTGTTGTTTTAAAAAAAGTATTTTTGTCAATAAAGTTTATATGAAAGTGAATATTAACTAAATATGATTAAAAAAGTTGATTTTAGTGTATTTTTGTTAATGAAGTTGACGCTCATAAAACAATTAAGTAGCTGACTTTTTGGCTACAAAAGTAGCTGGCTACATTTGTGTTCGTGTATTCTGCTGTGTCGAATGTGTTTATTGCTTTGTGCCTCAAAAGTTACGGCTTATTTTTGCTTTATTTGGGGTACCATTTAATATTTTTTTTTTTAGTATCTGCTGTCGTATCAGAAAATTTCAGCTCTCTAGCGTTTCGAAGAATCGAGCCTGTGACAAATAGACATACGGATGGACGGAAATACATAGCACGCAAGGCAAATTCATTACAAGGTAAACTTAACAGCTCAGGTTACTTTATGCGCCATTTTTAGGTAAATTTTTATTGACCCAACTAGGCGAATTTAGATTTTGACATTCTCAAGGCTGGGGCACATACAGTACGTCATACGTTATGCGTAGCCTTTTTCTACTGACATAAACGCAGTGACGGATAGAGTTGGCACAATGAGAACTTTGTTAACGTATAAAAAGTTCAAAGTTAACCAACCTTCCGACGCAAACGCGTCAAAGTTTTATGTAACTTGTTCTATACAAAATTAGTAATTGAACTTTGTTGACATTTTACTCGCACAAACGCGTTTTATGTATTTCTACCTTAAAATTATACATTTTTATTGACAAAACACGCATTTAGGTCTCACCAATTTTCTAATTCTAAACAAAAGAATAACATATACATACATACATGCATATGTATGTTAATACTACTTTTGAAATCTTGCGAACAAATTGGGTGTTTTAAATTTATTATGTATCACCTGAGCTACAAATTTGACATGCCGTTTATTTCAGATCAATTATGACAATTTTAAATTCTGTGATTGGTTTCGTTTTACCTAGCTATACATTTTTATTAAAATTTAACTTACCATCCTCACATTGTGTATTTAATTTTCCTACGCTCACAACAGAAAATTTGTAATTTGCATCACAGGCAGCTAATACAAATAAATTATTATCATCTTTATTTCTAGGGTTGCTTAAGAGCAACCGTTTTCCATCGATAGCTCCAACACAATTAGGAATACACCATATTTTCTCAAAGTCTTCCGCAATATCTACATACTGCGACGTTGTTGGTTTATTAAGATATAATGGTGAAAGCAAAGTCACCAAAACACTGCAAGTATCTAAAACTATCTGACGAGCTGTAGACTTTCCAATTTTATGTTTAAATGCAATTGACTGCAATGATGTTCCATATGCTAAGTAGCTACAAGAAAACCAAAACAAAAAATAAAATAAAGCTATGCATGACATGTGCACAGATATAAAGTTCCAACTTACTTTAGTGTCAAAGCAAGTCTTTCTTCTGACAGAATCGACTGTCGCCTCTTTCTCAAAGAGCTACCAGTAAACGAAAGTAACCAATCATATAATGACTTCGACATTCTTGTATGCTCGAAAAATTGTTGCTCGTCCATTTTTTTTACATTTGAAAATACCTTTCGATGGTATCCAGTTCTGAGTCTGTCAATATTTATTGGACGAACACGCCATCTTCTTATACGTCGCTTTTTCCCTTCTTCGGCTTGTTTTGTTTCTCCTCTTTTCGTCTTCGCGAATCTTTTCTATATGAAAGAAAAACAAGTTATGTTTAGTTGAGCTAGAAGAGAACATATACACATATAGAATTGATCAAGGCAAATCCCCACAAGCGTTCGGAATATTGTTTTATCAAAAATCACCTAAATAAACTTTCATCGAGTACTTTGACGATTAAGCACTGATTGATCACTTGCACACTTGAAAAAGACTCGAAAATTATTCTTTGTTGTGCTTAAAAAATAATTTATTGAAAATACAATAAAAGCATACAACAATTGAAAATGGATCATACAGGTGTTTGAAATAAGGACTGTTATGGAATTATATATGAATAATGCTTTACTCATCTAGATGATGAAAAACTGATTTTGTTATTATACCCTTCACATACTGTGTAAGGGTATATATAAGTTTGCGATATCGTTTGAAATTTTTTCAATATTCATTTCCGACCCTACAAAGTATATATAGTCTTGATCAGCATTAATAGAAAAGTTAATTGAGCGATGTCCGTCTGTAGTAATTTGAAACGCCGTTTCTGAGAAAACCATAAGGCTTAGAAACGTAATTTAAACGCCAATCTCTTAGATCATCGTGCGGACAAGCTGCTATTGAAATTCAGCAAAATCGGTTCAAGAATAGCTGAGATATATCCGAAAGACCGGAGGTATCTCGGAAAAAATTTGCATTTTGTATGGAAACTTTGATATTTTTTTTATTTTAAAGTAAATATTCGGATTTGACCGAGATATAGCAAAGATTTCTGCGGAAATCTGGGGTTTTGTGAACTATAATGCTAAAGTAAAATAAACTACCGCTGTTCTAAAGTAAAAGATTTTGGACATCGGTCCATATATAGCTAAAACCGATTTCTGAAAAAGTCAGGCGGTTTAGTAAACCAAAATGCTTATTTTGTGCTAAAAAACAGATATGGTAAAATATAGCTATTTTGAAGCAAAACAAATTTTTTTTGGTTATCGGTCCATATATAGCCGAGATATAGCGAACCCAGATTTCTGAAGAAATTGGGATTTTGGGTGAACAATACCACTTTGGTTACAAAAATGGTCTTGTAATAGTAAAAAAGATATTTAAGGGCAAAAAAAATGTTAGAAAATCGATCAGCATATACCTGAGATATACCAAAAACAGATTTTTCAAGAAATTGGACTTCTGGGAGAACAAGACCACTTTGTACCAAAACGGACCCGTGATAATAACTTAAATTTTACTTTTTTGAACCGAGATGGATCTGTGATAGTGAAATATTGATATTTGCAAGCAAACCCACAAGTTGTTTGACATCGGTCTACATATATCACAAATATAGTGAAACCTGATTTTGCAGAAATTGGACTTTTTGGTAAACCAGAACTTTGGGTGATACCGAATTCAACTTGTGGCAGTAAAATACAAAAAGATTTTTCTTTTGAACACCGGTCCATTTAGCCGATATATAGCGTAAACCGATCTTTTGAGAAATTAAGCCTGTACGCGAACAAAAACAATTATTGGTGGAAAGTGCAAAATGCGGATTAAAAAATGATTTTCAAGTATTTAGACACGGAAGCGAATTAAAGACATTTTATGGCAAAAAATTATTTGCTTTACTGAATATCTAAGTGTGTGTATTGACGTTAATTTTGTGAAGGGTATTTAAGATACGCCCAGCCGTAGTTTTCTTTACTTTGTTTTATTATAATTTGAATTTATAGTAAATTATAATCCAGTAAAGTTTATATGAATGTATTAATATATTAATAAAATTTGTAAATGTATATAAAATAAATAAAATCTTGTAGTGTTTTATAAATAAAATAAAAATAATAAGGTCAGCTAAACAAAAAAAGATTGGCAAAAAGAAGTTGAAGGTAATGTCGCCAAAACCATATAATTTTTTTTAGGACATTCCAAGTTATTTTAATAGTAGAAGTAAAAGGAGTTCTTTTATGAATCGAAATAGAGTTGTAAAACATAAAATATATAAGACATAAATAAGTCGCAACTAATCAGAAACACCCGATGATGCAATCATTTATGATCAGAACATCAGCTGATATAAATGTATTATTATTTAAATATAAACGGGCTTATATTTAGCTGGTATTTTACTTAGTTTCTTACTCTTTTCCTTTTCAATTAAGAAGAATTTTTTGTGATTAATTGTAGAGATTAACAAACTTTTAAGACGACAAAAGAAATTTTGAAGACTCAAGTATGCCACCAAAATAACTTCTTTCGGAAATGTCAATGTCAAAAAAAAATGCAACGATGATGGAAATCTCTTCAAAATTACCGTCATATGTTCTGTCAATGTATGACTTAATTAAAAATTATGAATATTTCTTCACTAATGGCAGCCATATTTTCTGCCAAGTTAAAAATGTGCATATTAGTAAATATATTTTTGTATGCACTAGTTTCGGTCATTCATTTCTCGCAGGGTTAGTAGTTGGGGTACAGCCGACTGTTTAATATCTGCTTTGACAATGATGAGCATCCTTTTGCTTCTAACTCAGTCTAAACATGCACTGTTTTGTATTGATGCTAAGACTACTGAACTACCAAAGTTTTTGATTTACTTTCTGCTTATATTTAAATTGTATCAATCACTTATAATTTATATCACATTGTTATAGTTGTTGCTTGGATGGTCTTATTTCATCTTAGAGCGACAATTTCAACTGTTTTGATATTGTTCTTTCTTTTCCCTTTGCTACTACCACTGCTTCAGAAATAGTATCACTACTTAAGCTACTTTTAGGTTACTGACAGTAGGACTTTGAGATTTTATAATTGACACCTAAAACATGATTGTGATTCATGAGCAAACAAATATAAATTTTCAAGCCATTAAATCTCATTGAGATATATAGCTTAATAAATCCTACTGATAGCTTTCATAGTAAGTTGTAGTAATGTCTCTTAAACGAGTTATTGTTTATATGTACATAAATACCTCTAACGTTTTGGTAAAATTTGGTATACGGAGGTTTTCGGATGAGAAAGTGATCTAGCGTGTTCGCTAGATAAATAATGGTATAAATGTTAATAAATGTATCCTTCAAAATGGCTTTTAAAGATTTTGGTGAAATGGTATGAAAAATTGATCTAACATGATCCCAGTACCGGAAAATTCCATTTTGACCTGGTTTTACACATTTTGTACTAGAACTGGTTTCTCCAGAACGGCTTTAACGACTTTAATGAAATTCAGTATATGAGGGTTTTTGGAGGCTAAAAATTGATATAACATGGTCCTCATCCCGGAAATACCCTTTTGAATCTGATTTTACATATATTTGATATATAGCTTTACATTGTAAATAATTGTAACGATTTCTATATTTCTTATTCCTTAAATTATTTGAAGAAAAATAAACTATTCTTAGTCGGACAAGGCTTAGTTATTATTCTGTTAATGGTTTAAAATAAAACGCATATAATTTAGATCAATTCTATCATATCCGAGCATAAATCAACGAATAAAATTCAGATATACAGTGCAACTTCGACAGTTCGGACATGCGGCAGCCCGGTCACTCCAATAATTCGGAAGCTTCTAAATTTCGGACAACTTAAAGTTTTTAACTTTACAATTCGGACAATTTTTTTTTTTTTTCAATTTTATTAGTTTATATATCTTGTTTCTGTGTTAAGGAGGCAACACAAAAACTAGATATTTTAAGTAAATTGATTCAGAAATACAAAGAAGGTAAAGTAATTCATTAGTTCAGTTGGGTTTATTCTTTGATAAGTTTGTTTAATAAATTAATTGCTTTCCAATTACCATGATTTTTTTTCCAATGAAGAAATAATACGATACGCTAAAGGAAACGAACCGTCAGTGCTGCTTACGGATTTTGAGAAGACTTTGTGGTAGTATATTCAAAACATTCTGTTTGAATTCAGAGGGCTGAGGAAAATAATTTGGATATGCAGGATATTTTATTGTTAGTAAACTGGAGCAAAAAGCCAGTCAGCAGAAACTCACTTCGTTTTTTAATTAATCATAAAATACGTGTATGTAATTCACTTAGATTATGTGTTTTGGCAATTTAATGTTTTAATGCACTGTATTGTATTTGGTGAAAATTGTCTAAAATCATTTGAGCTTTATAAATCAACATCTG
>BGZK01004026.1:0-16858 GCA_005406025.1 Eumeta japonica | reverse complement strand
TATTAAACTATCAACTATATTGACTATCCCACTTCAGTATTTTTATTATTTCATTGTAATTAATTATTAGCATGGAATTAAAAACATTTTTAAGTACGCTAAGGAAGTATAACTTCTCATAGGCATACATGCATTATTTTTTATTTTATTTGTTTTAACTGCTACATATTAGAATTTATTATTGTTACATCATATAGTTTCTCTAAAATACCATAATACGCCATTTTAGCGTCACATTTTTACAAATAATAATATCTCTTTGGAAACTCAGTATTTCCTAATGGAATCTCATAACAAACTTAAAATATATTTTTCACAGGTTAGGAAACCATCACAAAATAAAAACCATTTCAGCATCACATTTTTGTATGTAAGATACTTTTAATAGCCAGTAGTTGTATTAGTCTTAGAAACCAAACTTATGAGAAAATTTTGCTGCAGGTTGCTAATCATCACAAGATGCATAATTTGTGGTGAGATACTTTTAATGAATAATTGTATTACTCTGTAGAAACCAAACTATGAGAAAATTTTGCTGCAGGTTAAGCTAATCATCACAAGATGCATAATTTGTAGGTGAGATACTTTTAATAGTCAATAATTGTATTACCTGTAGAAACCAATCTTACGAGAAAGCTTTTGCAGGCTAAGCTAATCATCACAAGATGCATAATTTGTAGGTGAGATACTTTTAATTCAATAATTGTATTACTCTGTAGAAACCAATCTACTTATAGAAAGTTTTGCAGGCTAAGCTAATCATCACAAGAAGCGTAATTTGTAGGCAAGATACTTTTAATGGTCAATAGTTGTATTAGTCTGTAGAAACCAAACTTATGAGAAAATTTTGCTGCAGGTTAAGCTAATCATCACAAGATGCATAATTTGTAGGTAAGATACTTTTTAATAGTCAATAATTGTATTACTCTATAGAAACCAAACTTATGAGAAAATTTTGCTGCAGGTTAAGCTAATCATCACAAGATGCATAATTTGTAGGTGAGATACTTTTTAATAGTCAATAATTGTATTACTCTGTAGAAACCAATCTTACGAGAAAAGTTTTTTGCAGGCTAAGCTAATCATCACAAGAAGCGTAATTTGTAGGCAAGATACTTTTTAATGGTCAATAGTTGTATTAGTCTGTAGAAACCAAACTTATGAGAAAATTTTGCTGCAGGTTAACCTAATCATCACAAGAAGTATAATTTGTAGATAACATACTTTTTAATAGTCAATAGTTGTATTACTCTGTAGAAACCAAACTTATGAGAAAATTTTGCTGCAGGTTAACCTAATCATCACAAGAAGTATAATTTGTAGATAACATACTTTTAATAGTCAATAGTTGCATTAGTCTGTAGAAACCAAACTTATGAGAAAATTTTGCTGCAGGTTAAGCTAATCATCACAAGATGCATAATTTGTAGGTGAGATACTTAATAGTCAATAATTGTATTACTCTAGAAACCAGTCTTATGAGAAAAGTTTTACAGGTAAAGCTAATCATCACAAGAAGTATAATTTGTAGATAACATACTTTTTAATAGTCAATAGTTGTATTACTCTGTAGAAACCAAACTTATGAGAAAATTTTGCTGTGTTTTTAATCATCACAAGAAAGAATAATTTGTAGGTAAGAAACTTTTTAATAGTCAATAGTTGTATTACTCTATGGAAACCAAACTTATGAGAAAATTTTGCTGCAGGTTAAGCTAATCATCACAAGATGCATAATTTGTAGATAAGATATTTTCTAATAGTCAATAATTGTATTACTCTATAGAAACCAAACTTATAAGAAAATTTTGCTGCAGGTTAAGCTAATCATCACAAGATGCATAATTTGTAGGTAAGATACTTTTTAATAGTCAATAGTTGTATTACTCTATAGAAATCAAACTTATAAGAAAATTTTGCTGTAGGGTAAGCTAATCATCACAAGAAGCGTAATTTGTAGGTAAGAAACTTTTTAATAGTCAATACTTGTATTACTCTGTGGAAACCAAACTTATGAGAAAATTTTGCTGCAGGTTAAGCTAATCATCACAAGATGCATAATTTGTAGGTAAGATATTTTTTAATAGTCAATAATTGTATTACTCTATAGAAACCAAACTTATAAGAAAATTTTGCTGCAGGTTAAGCTAATCATCACAAGATGCATAATTTGTAGGTAAGATACTTTTTAATAGTCAATAGTTGTATTACTCTGTAGAAACCAAACTTATGAGAAAATTTTGCTGTAGGGTAGAAGCTAATCATCACAAGAAGCATAATTTGTAGGTAAGAAACTTTTAATAGTCAATACTTGTATTACTCTGTGGAAACCAAACTTATGAGAAAATTTTGCTGCAGGTTAAGCTAATCATCACAAGATGCATAATTTCAGGTAAGATTTTTTAATAGTCAATAATTGTATTACTCTATAGAAACCAAACTTATAAGAAAATTTTGCTGCAGGTTAAACTGATCATCACAAGAATCATAATTTGTAGGTGAGATACTTTTTATAGGCAATAATTGTATTACTGAAGAAACCAAACTTATGAGAAAGTTTACTGCAGGTTAACTAATCATCACAAGAAGCGTAATTTGTAGGCAAGATACTTTTAATAGTCAATAGTTGTATTACTCTGTAGAAACCAAACTTATGAGAAAATTTTGCTGCAGGTTAAGCTAATCATCACAAGATGCATAATTTCTAGGTAAGATATTTTTTAATAGTCAATAATTGTATTACTCTATAGAAACCAAACTTATAAGAAAATTTTGCTGCAGGTTAAACTGATCATCACAAGAATCATAATTTGTAGGTGAGATACTTTTTAATAGGCAATAATTGTATTACTCTGAAGAAACCAAACTTATGAGAAAAGTTTACTGCAGGTTAAGCTAATCATCACAAGAAGCGTAATTTGTAGGCAAGATACTTTTTAATAGTCAATAGTTGTATTACTCTGTAGAAACCAAACTTATGAGAAAATTTTGCTGCAGGTTAAGCTAATCATCACAAGATGCATAATTTCTAGGTAAGATATTTTTAATAGTCAATAATTGTATTACTCTATAGAAACCAAACTTATAAGAAAATTTTGCTGCAGGTTAAACTGATCATCACAAGAATCATACTTTGTAGGTAAGATACTTTAAGTAGTCAATAATTGTATTACTCTGTAGAAACCAAACTTATGAGAAAATTTTGCTGCAGGTTAACCTAATCATCACAAGAAGTATAATTTGTAGATAACATACTTTTAATAGTCAATAGTTGTATTATTCTGTAGAAACCAAACTTATGAGAAAATTTTGCTGCAGGTTAACCTAATCATCACAAAAGTATAATTTGTAGATAACATACTTTTAATAGTCAAAAGTTGTATTACTCTGTAGAAACCAAACTTATGAGAAAATTTTGCTGCAGGTTAACCTAATCATCACAAGAAGTATAATTTGTAGATAACATACTTTTTAATAGTCAATAGTTGTATTATTCTGTAGAAACCAAACTTATGAGAAAATTTTGCTGCAGGTTAACCTAATCATCACAAGAAGTATAATTTGTAGATAACATACTTTTTAATAGTCAATAGTTGTATTACTCTGTAGAAACCAAACTTATGAGAAAATTTTGCTGCAGGTTAACCTAATCATCACAAGAAGTATAATTTGTAGATAACATACTTTTTAATAGTCAATAGTTGTATTACTCTGTAGAAACCAAACTTACGAGAAAATTTTGCTGCAGGTTAACCTAATCATCACAAGAAATATAATTTGTAGATAACATACTTTTTAATAGTCAATAGTTGTATTACTCTGTAGAAACCAAACTTATGAGAAAATTTTGCTGCAGGTTAACCTAATCATCACAAGAAGTATAATTTGTAGATAACATACTTTTTAATAGTCAATAATTGTATTACTCTGTAGAAACCAATCTTATGAGAAAAGTTTACTGCAGGTTAAGCTAATCATCACAAGAAGCGTAATTTGTAGGCAAGATACTTTTTAATAGTCAATAATTGTTTTACTCTGTGGAAATCAAACTTATGAGAAAATTTTGCTATAGGGTAAGCTAATCATCACAAGAAGAGAAAGCCGTTTTAGCATATTTTTATAGGTAATAGCCTCTTGGACTCAATTTTACTTAATTCAATTTATAGCAAACTTTCAAATGATTTTTTGCACAAGTTAGAAGATCATCACAAAATGAAAAGCCATTTCAGCATCATAATTTGTAGGTGGAATAGATTTAATAATCAATAAACATACGGTACACTTTGTAGAAACTAAACTTATAATGAATTTAGCTACAGTATAAGTCAATCACGCCATAAAAGAAAAGCCGTTTTATAGATAGTAAAATCTCTAATAGACGCTTACCTGCAATATGCATTAAAATGCAACACGCAACTCACCGTTGACCCTCGAATCTGCCTCCCACTACGAATCTCCATCCAAAGAATTGAATATTGATTTGAGAGGATTGACAATCGAACACCTATGCTAGTGTCAATTTTTCAATTATCTTATTCCGCTAACCGATATAATTTTAATTTCTACGTACGTTTCATGGCAACTAGACACATCCTCAGGAAAATGCAGACAGTCACATCCACCAGGTCGTAGGGAGTGTTAAGGTTGTTTCATTAATAATTTACCTTAGTTTGCCATGTTTGTTTAGAGGTAAGTGGAACACATGAAAAATCAGAAACTAATGTAAAATATTACTTTTGGCGACTTTTATATCGCTGACAACATCAAGTGTCATTTGAAGGTAAACGACTAGATAAATTCTTTAAAATAGTACATCCAAGCGCGACGCAGAATTCGAATTCGTCACGTACCCGAGCAAGCTGCGCGGCGTGCGATGAGCAGTCGCCCGGCACGGCGATTTCATTAACGTCTGGCCTGAAATTCAGCAGGGTTGTGCTTATATTATTTTAAATTATTTATAAGTACATTTTCAATGATTTTTGTTTTAGTGGCTTTGGTAAAGTTATTCTAAAAAAGGAGATTTGCGAAAATTTGCAAGATCGATTCCATGCTGTATATGAGTGAGCGTATAAATAAAACAAACTAACCCGAATGGTCGATAGTGTTGCTTCCCAATCATTAAATACAAGTTTAAATCTTGACTATTACTGACGAATGTATCAAAGTCATGATTGTCATTCTAGGCTCGTTGCCTCGAAGAACGCTTTAAACTACTTTTCTTCTTACACTCTTCCTCTTTCCCCATAAATAGCGTATGGTTTACAATAGTCATTAGCGAACCCCAAGCCACGTACTGTATCATGGGGAACGGTTTAAAGCCAATTTGTCACCCCTTAAATTGAAATTAAATCCGATAAATACCTAATACACAAATAAGTAGAATTGTCTTTTCTCGCAAGTGATCCAGATTGATAATTAACATGTCAACTTATGGTGGTATTAAGATTAAATATTTAAAAGAAAAATTAAAGTTTCGAAACAATATATGCCTATGATTGAAGTTAAAAGCAAGAACTTGTGTATAGTAATTTCAAAAATAATAGATTCTTAAAGGTTAAATGGGATATATCTATAGAATAATTTCGACAGGAAGAACAAAAAGCATTTTCTTTTGATCCTTAATAAATAATATAATAAATATAAAAAGTAATAAAATAACTAACAATGTAAATTAATATTTTCTTTTCAGATGCACTATCAGCCAGTTATTTCAAGATAGTAGTTTGGAATATTAAATAAAACTTTAATAATATAATAAAAGAACGTACAATTAAATAAATTTATATCATATTGTGAATTATGTGTTATTGTATAACTACAATCCTTCCTTATTAAATATGTTATGTCAAATTTACTTCGATTCATTTGATGTTCAATCTCTTTTTTTTTCAAATATGGTACAACGCGCGATACTTTGCCGCTCTGAATTACCGGCAAATGATGTAATACGCAGGTTCAACAATCCCCGACTCTTCCTTCTACCTTGTTCCTTCCCTTGTTCCTGTGTTACGTCATTGCGACCCTTTCAAGACTACATGAGCGGCAGACTTCGTGCAATGAATTGTATTCAACTTTTGAAAATTATATAAGGGCGGAGAATAAGTTTTTTCGTATCTATATATACATATAAAAGAAAGTGTGTCTGTATGTTCCGGGTAGGCTCCGAAACGGCTGGACCGATTTCAATGAAACTTTCAGGAAATCTTTAGATTGACCTGACGAGTAATGCTGTAAAGTTTGGTGACGATCGGAGGACTTTTCCTTTTGAACTGTCAAATACAGTTTTTATTTACTATGATGATATTCTATTGTTTTATAACCCAAATTTGTGTTGGTATATGTATGAAGTATAATAATCTATATATATAAAAGTCGATGTGTATGTATGTTCCTATGGACTCCGAAACAGCTAGACTGATTTTGATCGGAGAACAGAATCGAGAACGAGAATAGGTTCACAATTAAAAACGGGACTAAAATTCAGAACGCGAATGAAATTAAGAACGGGACCGGGGTCGAAAACGAGTGTGAGATCGGAATCAGAATCAAAAATGTGACTGAGATTGGAATCGGAAGCGAAATTGCTTATAAAAAGAGCCAATAAGTGCCTTACCAAAACTATTATAAACAATTTTTGCACTATATTTTTACCGTCAATTCGTATAAATTTTCATAATCTTTTTTGAAATATGATTCTGTATTAGTATAAAATTCAACATTAATATGACCAAAGATTATTTAAATTGAATATCTGTCTGTTTATTTGGGCTAATCTCCAAAACGGTGGAAAGCATTGTGATACAAAGAACATTGCTCTGCTCCCATATAATATTCACCTAAGCACTAAAAGAGACGAAAAATTGTTTCTTTCATTCCAAATATGATAGTATACCCCTAAAATTCAGTTTGAGTACCAAATACTTTTGAGAATTTATTTATTATCAAAAAACTATAAAGCTTTTGTAATTATAATAATGATAGTTATATTTATAATGAGTTATTATTCTCAAACTTCCTACACGTTTATATATCTAAAAGTCACTGTGATATACCTCAGCATTCATTAAGTGAGGAAATAAATAAAGATGATTTCACTATAATTACGTAATCGATGTGCTTCAGCCATGCTACTGTATCTTGGCTGCAGTAGAAAAATGGATTATATCATACTCTCACAGAATACAGAGATGAAGTGTCAGCTTTCACTTTTGCTTTTGGTCCAGTGAATGAGAGTTCTGGTAATCCATTTATCACTTCATAACCCCTCTCCCCCTTCGTCACCGCCCTCCTTCCATCGCCACACTCCCCCGCCATCAACCCACTCCCTCTGAATCATCCCAATCCTTCTATCAAGTCGCCACATTACTTCTCTATCACTCCACACTCTCTTCCATCATCACATTCGCTCACCATCACCCAACTCTTATCAGATATTCCTGTAAAGAGATTAGCAACTCACTGATAATTTCTCTGAAGTTATGTCTTTTGGTGGCGGTGGCCATCTGCTCTCTGGTGTCTCGTATGCTTGTTTGCCCTTCTAAAACGCTAAGAAAAAAATAAAGAATGCTATGATTGATTGAGTTAAATAAAAAATTCTCAAAAATATTTTTGATTTTTCATTTCATGTAATTGAAAATGCATTTTAAAATTTCTGGAGGTAATTAAAATAACGCCTTCAGATTCATATACACATATATAATTTTTTCAACAACTTGTTGCTATTTTGTAGGTAATGACATAATCCTATTGCCATTGAAATTTTTGGGTATCTGATCAAAAAATATAACAATTTTTTATTAAATTATATTACATTTTATCAACTTTCTGATTAGCTTCTTGCGAAATTGATCACCGTTTACTAAGTATTGTTATGTTTTGCAAAAAGACAATGATAAAAGAATAAAAATAATTATGACTGTTTAAAAAGAAAGCCAATAATATTTGTTCCTGTTTTGCGCCTTATTGACACTACCATTTTTATTTTACAGATTATATCAAATGCTAACTTTATAGTTTTAAATATTTTATAGCTAGATTTAATCTGTCTGAAAAAGAAGTGTCTTTTTCCACTTTCTACACTTTTTACAAAGAAGATATAAAATTTAAAGATTAAAAGAAAAATATTGAAAAATAATCTTTTTTTTTTTTGCACGAAACAATATTTTATAAGGAAAAAGTGGTGATGATGAATTCACTACAGTTAGTTCCAAAACATAGTTATCAATCACAAATGAAATGATATAAAAATACTTTTTGAAAAACTATGATTGACTACAGGAAAGGAAGTGGTAATATGTCATTGATGCTGTCAAAGTCAAATGACAATATGTCATTGTCGTTATTTTTTAGTTTAATATTGCTTTTATCGTAAAATTTAATTCTTTTCTTTAAAAAAAACTGAACCCAAAATAATAGTCAAAACATTTTTGTTTAGTAATTATTTAAAGTACAATTGTACAAGGTGTAAGCCGGGACTTCCATACATTCATGAAACTCCTTTGATGTTGATCTGAAATACATACTAATAGGTATTCTATGAACATAAAAGTTTTACTGCATTAATTTTAATCATTATTACATTGAATTTCAAGGGAATCATTGAGCCACAATAAAAGTGGGTCATTCATCATTTCAATATCGACTAGTCACACGCCGTAATCCTTCCATCTTTGCTGTGTGATAGAGAAAAAGCAGATATTTAAACTATCGAATTGACTTGTGCTAAAGCTGACGCGCCTTTGAGTTTCGCTACAATCGGATTGTGCTTGAAATATTTGGCAACCGCGATTGTATTTCAGTATAAGTGTTTTTATACATTTGTCATTGAGCTCCTGAAAATTTATCATAATATGGGTGAATATGAAGTGTATTAGTCAATAAAAACTGAGTTTACCATATTTAGCAGTTGCTGCCAAAAAACTTACTAAAGCATAGCCCAATGCAGTACCCAAGAAGAATGAAGCTACTGATCTGCGGCTTATGTGATAGTTCACCCCTTCGGCGGCGCTTAGAAGCATGTGGTACGCACCGTGACGAAGGCTTAAGAGTAACAATGTGAGAATAGTCGCCGAGCGATGAACTTGTCATACTATTTGCAAATGTATACTACCATAATTTTGTGCTCGCTGATGCATGGTGGGGTATTCGGAGTACCTAGAATGCATACACCAAACATGTAACTCTGTTCATAAGTGACCATGATATAACGACATGCCATGAGTGGAAATGAGTTCAATGAATAGCAGATGTATTTTGGCATCAATAGCATAGCTTGGACTAATAATAAATTTCTTACTAATTCGGAAGTGTGTTCCCACATTCATGGCTTCCCAGCCAATATTCCCCCAGTCTCAGAGTGGTTTTTGTGTGCACACACACCCCGCATATAGCATACTAAATCCATTCACCAAAAATTGTGCACTTTTCTTTATGTGCTCTTTACTTACATGTTGCCATATGTCAAAAACTCATGTACAGTGATCATTTCTAATATTCTTATGGGAACTTCCAGAAAGCTCTTTCACTACACAAGTTATTTGCAAATTGTTTTGTAAGGGTGCTGTTGATTATTTTTCACTTATTAATTCAAGAGCATTAATTGTCATAAATTAAACTAAAGCTGGTTGCAAATATTATACATGATGTGAGTATTATGAATGAAATATAGCGAGAAATGCAAAATATTTTAATATATTAGTATACATATTTGACACCATTAAACTACTTTGTGTATTTGTTTGTATATTAGTTGATTTCCTGAATTATATATTATTTCTCTAAGGTGTTTTTTTTTTTATCCTATGAAATATCTCCCTTGATACATTATCAAACTTAATGTTTGATATGCCTTTTCGAAGATTATTTTTCCCTACAATGACAAAGTAAGTTCAGATAAGTTTTAGTTTATTTCCATTAAACAGTTGAAATTTTAATATATATGTTTAAAATTAACATTTTAAAATAT
Source organism: Eumeta japonica (assembly GCA_005406025.1). Lineage (NCBI taxonomy): Eukaryota > Metazoa > Arthropoda > Insecta > Lepidoptera > Psychidae > Eumeta > Eumeta japonica. The sequence continues at coordinate 6,894 of BGZK01004026.1, read as the reverse complement.
TATATAAAAATGCATTTACAATACTGTGTAAAATACTGAATATAATATTAATGTAAGAAAAATGTTATTACTATTTTTTAGAATAAAATATTTAAAATTAATAAATATACACATTTACTTATTTCTATTTTATTATATTACATAATTGACCACTATTGATGCAAAGTATTTGCACGAGTCACTTAGTTGATGTCAATATAATGATTTACTTATATAATGATAATTACTACTGTGTAATGTGTAAGTCAATTAATTTTAGAACAAAATTATATATTTAAACACAACAGTTCAGAACTCTTTAGAAACTATAATTCTCTAGTCTAACTCATGCAAATAGCCATCACAAAACTCAAATGTCATATTGTTTTGACTAGGATTTAGAATAGATTACAAAATACGAAGCCATGTTAACTGACCACTATGCACATATTTGTACCATGGGATCTGTCTTCATCTACTCTGGGCTAGTAAAACCTAAGTTTGTCAAATTCTAAAGAAACATGCAATGACAATCACTATGTATCTATCAGATGTAATAAACAAGTAGAAGAGATGATACAGATGGAAGCTCAGAATTGGGAACAGGACCAGCAGTGTATTTGAAAGTAGACTGGGATGTCTAAATTTCTAATTTGTTACATTGACTAGTTATTGTTCATAGCCATGTTCAAGGGCAACCATAATAAGTATCAGGACTAAAAACAATATAGAACAGAACTGGAAATATACAGCAAAATTTTGAGAAGATAATAATTTGTATCTTTTTATCTACTTTCAGCGACGTTAGAAAATATAAGGTGGGAAAATTTTTTTCAAATTTTATAAAAAATTCAAAATAATTTTTCATCATATTTTATTTACATTTAATTATGATATATATGCTATTTTGTTCAAAATTTGTTGCCATTTTGTAGGTAGTAATATAATCCCATCACTAGAAATTTTAGGACTTCTTAAAAAACTGACAGGTAGTTTTGACAGCCCTCTCTTGATGTTAACCTACACTACCAAACTCCCTCAATATTTGGTGAGTGGCTAGATTCTGGCGTTATTATGGTGAAAACCACACCCTTTCTGTTCATTAATTCTGGCCGTTTCTCTCTACCTTCTTGAGTTTCACCAGCTGTTGGGGAGATCTAAATTGATAGTTTTACCCTGCAGTAAAGCTCATAATAAATAATGCCCTTCCAATCCCACCATACACAACATCAACATTGTGAGTTAATTCGGGTTTCACTATAGTCTGTGGAGCTTACTTGCCTTTTGACCATGATCTTTTTCACACATTCTAGTTGTAGGTAATCTATTTTTCATCACCAGTGATTAATCTTTCTAAAAACAGTTGAATTTCATTGTTTCAATACAGAATCACAAATTTGATTAGTTAGATTTCTTTCAGTGAGCTTGTGTGGTACCTATATCGAGCTTTTATGTATATCCAGCTTTTTTAAATGGGTCAAAACTGTTTTGTGGCCAATCCCCAGCTATGTTGTAAGAACTAATAATCCAATCTTGCTCTACGTTTTCCAAAATGTCTATGACTTTTTCCATAACAGGGTGACCAGAGCAAGGTTCAACTTTGACATCAAAATTACCAAACATAAAATGCTTGAACCAGTTTTGCGCTACTCTTAACAACACTGCATTAAGTCTATAAGCGTTACAGATTTTTTGCGCGGCTTATGTCGCTTTTTCCTTTTTTGTAATAAAATTTCAAAATTTATCAAATTTCTACATTAGATTCACTGATTTGGATGAACAGAAAAACATTAGTAAAATTGTAGGACATCATTTTGCTTTTTATATAATGCTTCTCTAAAATGTCATCTATTTAATGGTATCAAAACAAGCCAGATACAAAGAGCATAACCAAAGAGATTTTACTGCAACTGTTTACTTATAAAGTATGAAAAACCTTTTTTTCCCAACCTAATATGTACATGTGAATATTTGAACATTGTTAAAAATAGATAATTTCTGGTCAATTCCTGAACATATTAGTATAACAATTAAAAATATGATACAGATGAGGTCTATCATTGTCTACCTACATCAATCTGCTGTTAGACATAAGTTTATTTCAAGAAATTTAATCATCCCACTACACAGTTGAGTAACCATACATGATGATTTATAATTTGATTTATATAGAAAAAAAATTATAGATGGTAAACATTAAGAAATTGTATTATGAGACTAACACGAGTTCTTTTACATTATTTTAATATTAACATGTTGACTGCCAACTATGAGATAACAATTAGATTGTATTATTTTTTATGACGCCAACTACGAGTTATCTCGTCCTGCGTTTTGTGCACCTATGGATTAAACTCGAAATATATCAGTGCTAATGTTGATAGATGGCTTCTGGGAAAAGAACAAAAATCAATGCTGGTTTGCATGAACAGAAAATTTATTAAAAAATGAACAAAATATATAATTATGAAACTTAGTTCAAATTCAAGAAATAAAATAATATTTTGTTTGTGGAAATTCTTAAAGCAATCTTCCACACAAAGACTGGCTTCTCTTTACGAGCTGGACAGAAATAACACGTTTCTTGGCTTTTTTTGCTTCGGTACATGGCTTTGTCAGATGGTGTTTTTTTTTTTGGGAAGGTGTTAGACTCTAAATAATTGAGCTCTTGCAATTTATTTTCTTCCGAAACTGGTTAATTTCTTCTCTGAACTTGTTTTATTTTTGAAGTTTCTTTTTGAAAAATTTTTAAGAATTATGTTATATATATCTCTATAATATGTAATGGAACCTTTTTGGGCCATCTAAGTCTTTCTTAAAGATGAGTGTATGAAAGCATTCCATTATTGTAATCTCGAATTATATTTGGTTTCGTAGAAATTTTTACATTGCATTGCATGCGTACCTCTACCATTTCAACAGCATGCATGCTTGAAATGCTGAGGACATCTTGTTTGCATTTCCATTTGCATACAGTAACAGGACCATTTAAGTACCAAATACATTCCCATTTTAGTAGATTTCATAAAAAATCTAACTATTGTATTAGTCTCATGATGCAGCTTTCAAAAATTTGTTGTTTTCTAACTTAATTCATGGAGCTGAATCAGAAAATAGATATGGTTCAAAGGTTTATTTATATATGTATGTATTTGTAGAGATATATATATGATATAATGTGAGGCTTGTCAGCACGATAGCATCTATGATTCTTTAGAGATCATAATGAAACTCAACATGTTCTATGGACAATTACAAAGGTTGAGTTCAAATATTACAGCATTTTAAAAATTTTGAAAATGAAAATTACATATGAAAATAAAATGAAATCGACTTCTATTTCGCTGCCAAAAGGCCTTTTAGTTCAGTTGTTCTTATGTCCTTCTCTGTTATTCCACAGGGTTCCATATAAATAAATTTTCATGTATTTAGCAGTTTTATAAGAGCACTCAACGATTTCTGAGATACTAAATAAAAAATATTAACTTTTTAAATGTTTTACGATATTTATAGTGTGACATCACATACACGCACGCGCACGAGCACTTCTGCATTGGGTGGTTTACTCAACATTCACCATGTCACATTGTTAATCATATATGTTAATAGTTGTAATCTAATAGTTAATTATACTTTCTCTGATTCTGTGTTACTCAGCGCTTATCTTGTATTTAAATGGATGTTGGAAGAGCAGCACCTCCTGACACGGCTACTTATGTAGTTAAAAAAAGTGTGCATACAATGTAAGTCTAGATTAAGTTAATGAAAATAAATTTATTATTATTAATAGTATTTATTATTTAAATCGTATCAACATTGTTCTACACTTATAATCCACAAAATGTTCACAGTACACCACTCACTTTGAATCATAAAGTATTTTGAAAATAGTTCAGGTTAAATACACAGACACGTAATCGTCACAGGCGTCCATGATGGCGGTGTGTAGTTCCATAGTGATCTCATTTCTGTTGGCCAAGAGCACACTGGTCTGCTGAGGCAAAAATAATACCACAGAGTTTTGGTCACACCAAGAGTAGTTTTCGGTACCTGCAAAATGAAATTGAATGAACATATAATACATTTTGTTTGTCTACTTGTATGTAGGTTAGGTTTTTTCATAGCTTAACAATGGTTAAACTGATTTTGATGGACTTTAGTGTACTAATATAGAACAAACCATTTTGTAATTCATGTCTGTTTATCGTTATGTCTACTTATAACTCGACAATAACTTGTTTTATTTTAATGAAACAGAAAACTGATGGAATTCATCATCACATAAAACATATATTACTTTTATTTTGTATGTTTATCTGATTGACTTATTATAATTAGAACACTTAAAAGTGATCGTTTTTTTTATTTTGTCTTTGATACTTATTGTCTACTTTGTTTAGAGAAGAGACGGTGTTAAAGTGGACGATGAATATTGAGAGGAAGGGGGTAGAGGATGATGTGGTGTGAAAGGGTGGAGTAAAGCGATTGTAACTATATCATTAATAATAGGGTTTTTGCTGTGCATTCTTTGTCAGTACAATATCCTATTAATATAATGCAGATGTAATATTTTGTGATGATTGTGCTTATTTGTAACTTACTGTAAATTACACATAAAGACGGATTTAGATGAAATTTAGGACACAATATTTTGTACCTCTCACTAATGTGTTCCTATGCAATAACTTACAAAAAACTGGAATTGAATGCAATAATTTCATTTGGAATCAAAACTTATATCAAAATCAGTATCAGTGGAAATGATATCAACATTACTCAATATAGCAAATGAGGAACTAATATTCATGCAGGCGGAGTCGCGAACGAAAGCCAGTAACGGGATAAATGTTATCAGATCATATCATTGCTTTCAATGGCAGCAATATTGCAGATGGGTTAGGCAACCCTATTGGTGCCTATAAATAAATCCTTGAACTCACAATCAAATGGGACAAAGCACTGAAAAACTAATGAACACAAAAATACCATATCTCACTACATTAAAACTAAAACACGAAATATATAAAGGTAGACAGATCCAAGCAATGGATAGGAAGGCCCTTGTAACTTTGAAAATTAACAAATTATTGATTGTTAAAAATTGTCATTGTGACATATCTTGTTAAAATTATGTGGTTTTATAATAAAATGTACCACCACCTACAAAATATACATATCTGCACAGTAGAGTCTGTTGTACAGATAATGAAGGAACTATTTTAAATGCAATCTTATTTGACCGAGTAACACATCAAATTTTATACAAAGGCTTCATCATATGCAAAATTTACCTTTATGGAAATTTAAATTCATTATTAAATAAATGCTTAGTAAAAGGGTATTACACCATTCCTAAATATTTAAATAGCAAATTATGGGCCTGGAACTAAAGTGGTCTATGTAACATTATTAAAATTCTGAGAAAACAGGAGCAACGGTTTGACTTTACTGTGGGTTTATATTTATATGAATTTTTATGGCAGAAATCATCTGTGCACAAATGTAACATAGACCAACTTGTGCATTAATAGAATTTATATTTTTAAGTTGGAATATGCATAAAGAGAATTTTGGTAAAAATGTTACATAGACCACTTTAGTTTTAGGCTTGTCAAATAGTCATGGATGTAACCAGCTCTATTTCTTACGAGGTTGTTTCATTCTGTTAATATTTTGTATGGGATTACAGCTGGATATGATAAAATTAGAAAAGAATTATCCACAGGTTTATTGTTCATTTTTGTTAATAAAAAATTGTCTTCTAAATAAGTGGCAAGTGAGTATATTCATAAAATAAAGGTGATATATTTCAAAAGTTATACACAACTCTAATTAAAATTCATGACCTACGAAATAAAATTGTGATATGTCGCTAGAGTATTAGATGAAAACAACTTTGCAATTTCAAATGTCATTAGGACCTGTACATGGTTCACACTACATATTTACACAGAATGTTCTTAGATAATACAGTTATTATTAATATATTAATACACCTACTACCAAACATAATGTAAATTATTTAACTTAGGCTTTCAGCTCATAATGTAATGTGTGTTAACCCAAAGTAGAGTTTATTAGGTTTTAGTAGTTTTTTTTCTCAATCTGGTATGGGTCTTTTTAGTGTATTACTTATCTATTGATTTTTGCAATCGGACTTTTATTTTTTAATAATTTCTTTTATTTCAGCTATTAGTGTTCCATCTGGCACATTCATATGAACAAAAGTGTACTTTTATGACATTTGTAAATTGGGCAAAATGTAGAGATGATTGATAAGTACTGTTGATAGCATATTAAACAAAACACATGAAAACTATAATTGCTGTAAACGGTTCAATTCCTCAAGAGAGTTATGGTCAGTGTTGACGTAATAACTTTCTAGGTACTAGTCAATAAGCTAGTACTAATCATTAAACCTGAGAGTGATCTGACTCGGCTCAAAGCCACGTACATCTGACCTTTGTGAAAGATTACTGCTTAAATCAACAACCACTGGTCTTAAGGTATTCCAATTTATGGACTGTGTTATACAATAACACACTTGGCCCATTTAAAGCCAAAATACGACCATGTGAATGCATTGATTAAATTTATTCGAATGACTGAATTAAAATGGTAGTCATTATTCCTGATTAAATTTAAATACATAACATATGTATATTTTTGTAATCTCCCTTTAATTCTCTTTATTTTGGTACCCTGCTCGAAAGGTTTGGTTAAAAACATTTTGATCTACTTACAATTTGACACCAAAAATCCATTTATTTTTAGAAATACCTATCTAAGGACACTTGGGTTTGAGATGAATCTAACGATACCTTAATAGTCGAAAATCCGTTGAGCCTTTTGGAGACACATAGTAATAAAACATTTACAAACATATATGATATGCGCAAAAACAATACCCTTCCT